>CAUYQV010046541.1:0-74968 GCA_963574575.1 Galagoides demidoff
TATGTTTTATATGTACATATAAAGGCACATGTTATACAATGTGTACATATAAAGGATATATTATTTTATTGATATGTACACACATAATTCTTTGGTTTTCAGGTCCAAACTGATTTATGTAAAAAAAAAAATCTTATAGGCCGGCTACAATGGCTTGTGCCTGTAATCCTAGCACTCTAGGAGGCCAAGGTTGGAGGACTGCTTGATCTCAGGAGTTGAAGACCAGTCTAAGCAAGAGTGAGACTCCCTCCTCCCCCGTCTCTACTAAAAATAGAAAAATTGGCTAGGTATTGTGATGGGTACCTGTAGTCCCAGCTACTCAGGAGGCTGAGGCAAGATTACTTGAACTCAGGAGTCTGAGGTTGCTGTGAGCTATGATGACACAGTGGTACTTTAGCCTGGGCAACAAAGTGAGACTCTATCTCAAAAAAAAAAAAAAATCTTATAAATTTTAGGAGTATGTCTATGATAACTCTTAGTAAACAGAATAAAACTACTCAGGACTTTAATTTATCAGATTTTCAGCAGAAGGACAAATGAAAGGAAACTTATGGAAATTTTTAACTAACATCTAGACCCAGTGTTATTTAAGTGAGTGTCCTGGCCTGGTACTCACTCAGGCCTTCCGAATGAGCATGCACAGGAGGGAAAAGGCCTTCTCAATGAATTCCACCTCACCCTGCTCCGTTCTTGCCTCCATAAATTTCCACATCTTGTTTTTTTTATTGTTACTCTTCTTACTTAGAATTCCAGGTAACATGCAATATCCACTTTTCTGCCGTGGTTGGCAGATTGTCCTTAACCTATGGCCCTCCCTCTTACTGGTAAGTGCCTTTTCTTTGCACCCAAGTGCCTCACATGGTGTGATCTATGGATTTCACTCCACAGTGTCTGAGAGGTTGAACCAAGTCCCAAGTTGTTGAGCTAGTTGGATATTAACTGGAAGAACTAAGCACTAAGAGTGAGTTGATTTCTACTTAATTGGACTATCTAGTTAGCAAGAAATTAATAAAAGTTTGGTGTGTATATTTCAGAACTTGCTAAGAAATATGCCTGCTGAATTAGAGAAAGTATAATTAACACATCAGAGATTCTGCTGAGCTGCAGGGAGTGTCCTTTAGGCCCAGGTCCACGCCAGACTCACCTTTCTATCTGTAGCCTCTGACACAGGGTGGCATATCTCAGAGGCTCCGCAATTATTTGTTGAATAAAAGAGTTCATTATTTTATTGTATTCCTACAAAGATATTTACTAAATGCCTAACTTTTGCTGGATTTTCAACAAATAAGACTGATGAAATTATTTCTGGATAATTCTTAAAGAGCAAATTCAGTTTATTGCAACCACACCCACACTGGCTCGGTGCCTATAGCACAGTGGTTATGGCGCCAGCCACACACACTGAGGGTGGCAAGTTTGAACTCAGCCTGGGTCAGTTAAACAACAATGACAACTGCAAGAAAAAGTAGCCAGAATAAAACAAATAAAATAAATAAAAAAACTCACCCACACTGAGAGCTCTTAGTTGCATTAGTGTTATAATAATTGTGGCTTAAAGAGTACAATTTTAATATTAATTAAACAGTAATATTTAAGGAAGATTTAGTAGGATGTGTCTTGAGGATAGGCTCTTCAGATGCAGAATTCATACACTATTCTTGAACAAAAAGAATGTTTATGAGGATCAGATACTGGACATACTTCAGGGAAGACACAGAGCAGAGGTTTTAAATAGACACCACGTATGAATATGCTTGCACATACAGAGGATTTTTTTTTAATTATTAAAAGTTACACTGAGCTGGAGAGATGTTTAGGCTCCAGTTTAATTTTGCGCTCCTCCACGTCTCCGCCAACCTTCATATTGTTTGGCAGTATGTTGCACGACTGTTGTCTGTAAGTGTGAAAAGTCAGGATGAGAGTTCACAGCAGGTTGATGGCCTGGAGATGAGAAGTCTGTCTGAGGACATTTCAAAGTTGTAAAGGTATTATTCTCACATGAAGTTATTTCTCAGTGGGTGTGAACAACAGCTACTCATCAAGCTGGTGTAGTGTGAAATAGAGTTTCCTGAAAAATGATGTGCAGACATATGCAGAAAGCCACATGCTTAGTACATGCACAGACTGCGAGCCCAACTTCCAAGGGCTGGAATATTTGCCATGAGATGAGCTAGAAATGCAAAAGTCCTCATCCTAAGTAGCCCAGGGAGAAGCACAGCTTGGAATTATCCCTGATCCATTGGGTTTAAGGTGTGCTTCTCCCTGTGGGTTGAAGGACAAAAAGAGAACAGCATAGCTGCATTGGAGAGGGAGGTTTGATGAAATAGGAGGAATCTGGTTGTATGTAAGGCATCAGAAGTCTTTCCATGTGATGCTGGCAGACTTTCCTCTGCTATTAAAACAATTCTGTTTGTCCTTCAGCCAGTGCACTGGTTCCCAACTTTGGGGTTATAATCAGGTCTTGTTCATCTTAACTGCTGGATGGAGGGTGCAGAAACCCCCCATTCTCGCTGTGATGTGTGTCTACTGAGGACAAGTCTGCCCATATTCGTTCATAGCTCCTTGGACCCAGGGTATTATTTATGTCAGTGTTTTTCAAATTTTTTTTTTTATGTCATTTGAACCTATGGTTCAACTTCCATGGCATGCTTAAATTATCTTGATCAAGAAAAAAAGAGTAAAAAAAAAGAATAGACATAGTGTGGTTTAAAAATAATTAATGATGGAAGTTTTCGCAGCACACCCAAGCTCTTGTCACAGCACGCCAGGGTGCCATGGCACATCATTTGAAAATCACTGATCACTGTATTAGACTTGTAGGACTTTCCCCTAACAGCTCAGGTACAGCATAGAGGTTTGCACCTGCATATTTTTCTTAGCTGCCTTCTAACGACTTCTGTTAGGGGCACAGTAAGGAGGGGAGCAGTTAGTGGAATAAATAGCATGATTGTGAGTATGGTATCAATCAAACAGATAAACCAAGAATCAAAGGCAGTGGAGGGGGAGGAAAAACATCCAAGTATTGAAGTATGTATTTATTTTACCCCACATGTTCAAAAAAAAAAAAAAAGATTTGATGTGGTTTACTTCCTCCCTATATGTACACTGGAGGCTTGTGAAAGTATAAGCAGAAAATAAAAATTTTGAAAAGGAGGAAGACTCAAATATGCTAACTAAGAGGGTTAATGAGAATAAGAATTAGTCATTTCACTACACAGATGGAGGTTTACTTATGTGGTTTGTTTGGCAGGTGTGCTGACTCCGTGGTGTTAATCTTCAGGTTCCCGATGTGGGAGGCCCTAGTGAATTCCTTCCTTCAGTCAGAAAAGACCCCGAGAAAGAGAGGCAGCTCACCGTGAATCCTAACGCTGGGCAGGCGGGGGGTCAGATATTCTTCTCGTTCCAGAGCTGTTGCTTGTTCTCTGTCAGGTTCGGTTTTCATGCGATGAGAGGTGGCTGACCAAAAAAGTACAAACCGGGGAAAACTGTTTCTCATTTGCACTGACATTAGTTTATTTTTTTTTTCAATAGCTTTGAAATTATTGAAGTAACACATGCTCCTTGCATAATCCCAGACAAAAGTTGAAAGATGAAAATAAAGATCTTCTGTTATCCAATTACTCAGCAGCAGCCCTGTTATTTTCGGGGGTGCATTCGTTCGCACTTTGCTCTACTCCCACATACACACACCTCTTTAATAAACGCGTAGAGGTCCTCCTTGCCGCTTCTCTTCCTCTCACATCTTATATCCACTGTATTAGCAAGTCCTGCTTTCTTGACCTTCAGCATTTATAAACTTTAAACACTTCTCCCCACCTCCGCTGTTGCTAGCACCTGCTCTGAGCCATCACCAGCCCTCCCCTGGCTTATCACCATTGCTTCCTCCTACAATCCTGCCATAGTTTTTTTTCAACATAGTGCCAAAAGGATCCTCTAAAGATGTAAATCAAATCCTTTCACTCCTATGTTAAAAACAACCTCCAATGGGTTTCTAATTTGCAGTGAAAAAAAGTCCAAATCTTGCATTTTCAGAGCTTATGAGTTTCTTCACTACTTAGCCAAATCTACCTGTCCTCACATGGTATAACATTATATTTTTATTACCAGGTATACAGTGTTCCATTTTAAGTTAATAAGTTTACCAAGATTAACTAACTGCCTATAGATTAATATTCTCACTTCTAATTTTTTTTTGAGACAAGAGTTTCATTATGTCACCCTTGGTAGAGTGCCTTGGTGTCATAGCTCACAGCAACCTCAAACTTTTGGGCGCAAGTGATTTTCTTGCCTCAGCCTCCCTTAGTAGCTGGGACTACAGATGCCTGCCACAATGCCTGGCTATTTTTTTGTTGTAGTTGTCCTTCTTGTTTAGCAGGCCGGGGCTGGGTTCAAACCCAACAGCCCTGGTGTATGTGGCTGGCGCCCTAACCACTGAACTACAGGCACCTAGCCATCACTTCTAGTTTTTTACTGCTATGAACAAGACTGAAATAAATGTATTGGTACATATGTGGTTGCACAATCATGCAGCTTTGCTTTCACTGTAAACATGTTACCGGACTTCCTTTGTAGAAAGGGTATACCAATTACACTGCCACCAACACACTGCTCTCAAAAGCTGACTCTGGTACAGTTCAGCCACTTTGGAGGCCACAGCAGACTATGCAAGCTCTGGAATTTTGCATCCAAATCCCTATTTTGATGGTAGTGAGATTGTGAACTACTGTTGGCACGGAATTCAGTGCCAGTCTTCTTGCTTTGCCTTGTCAAATTGGACAGGGAGACGGCTGTCTTGCAAAAGTGGAATTGTCACTAATTGGCCACAGAGGAAAGATTCAAAATCTTGCCAAAAGTCTCCTGCCTTCTAAGGGAATGAAATCCTTCATATAACTCTCCCTCTCATTAAAAAGAAACAAACCCGATATGAAAAGCACTTTGTAAACTAGAAAGCATCATCTGAAGGCAAGGCCTTGTTGTGTATGTGGAGCCGCTGCTCTTCTGGCCACTGGGTGAGGAGGGATGGTGGGGTTTGCTAAATACGCAGATAAGGAAGCCTGTCTGTGCACGCTTCCCGTTTTCCCAGCTTGTTATGTCCTGTTAAGAAATGTCAAGGAAGAAGCAACAGTAAACAACTTTTGACTTCACTTTGGCTTTTTCATCTAGATTAAAGCCGAGTACTTCAGGTACCGTCTACATACAAAATGAATGCTCTATAAAATGTTTTGTCACTTGTAATGTTTGGAATTCAAGTTGGTTTTCTTTATTGTGACAAAATGTATTTAGCAAGAGTTAAACAGCGCTTCAGACTGAGAATGACAACTCCTTATTTTTGCCCACTGAATGGACACTGAAAAAATTAATGTCCCATAAAAAGTTGAGTAAAATCATTAATTTTTCTTCCAAAGCAGCATATATTCCAAAGTATTTTTATTAAAGACATTACATGTAATTTATAAAAATCAAGCCAGATGATACTTTCCTGAACATTTCAGAGAACTGGGTTTTAACAAATCTATTTCTGTTTAAATTTAAAAGAATGCAAATATGTTTACAAGTCTAGAAATATGTATGTTGGAGTTTAAAATGTGATTGAATAAATTTTCAGGAGTTAAACCACTTATTTTTAGAATGTAAAATAGGTTTTAATTTTAGATTTTCCTAAAATGAAACAAAAAAAAAAAGACAAATGTTGCATGCTATAAGATGTCAAGAGTTTGGGGGAATAGCTAATCTTTGGATTATTTACTGAGTTAAAGAATTCCTATTAGTATATAAATTCCTTGATTTTGTTTTTCTAAAAATAAGTTTTATGATACGTTTAACTTGGACACTGATATCTCTTGGACAGACCTGGCAGTGCCTCAAGCTCTCCATAATCCATTTTTTTTATACTTCCCAAGGATCAAAACTAGAAAAAGAAGGGAGGCAAGCTATAAGTGGAAAATATTGGAAGAATAAATCATGACATTTGCTCTGGATTAATACATATTCCTAGCCCAATATTTGTGATTTAAATAACACACAAGATTGCTAAAGATCCTTCTCCTCATTGCGCCATTGTCAAGTTTGTGCATGCAACCAACCATGACTCTTAAATTGAAGAACTTTAAAAGTTATGACTTTTAGCTTAAAATTATAGATTCGACTAAAATAAGATGTGTTGCCTATTTGGAAAATGTTCAGAGATAGGAAGACATTTAGGATCAACTATTCTATTCTGACTTTTTGCCAAGCAAAGCCACATACTGGTTAAATTCAACTGTCCACCCCTCCTACATGGATCAGGGGAGCTGAAAATTGATGGAGAAAATCACACTGTCAAAGTAGCTAGAATACCTCAACTTATGAGTATGCATATCACCTAGACACTCAGAACCGCTGGACAGTGTGCTTCCCAACAACAAGAAAACGATGACCTACCTCTGGCCACAGACTGTCTACCCTCTTTTACTCCGTCAGAGTTGGCACTCACTCTTCCTTTGAATAGTTGTCATCCAGTGCTACGGCACCACATTCCTGCTCTTCTGTGGTACCTCCTTCCTCCCCACCTTGTCTCATCCTTGCTGGGTCTTTCTCCTGGTTCTATATATTTTTGTGCTCTGATATTTATTCCTTGGCTCTTTTATTTTCTCTCATTCTTTTTTCTAGACAAGTGCATTTAATTCCATGTTTTTTCCCATTGACATTCAGTTGGTTCTCAAATTTGTGAAACTCCCAGATTCTCCTGCCTGCTGAGCTCCCTGGTACTCCAACCCTAAGGAAGCTAAGAGCTCAGCCATCAAATCCATGACCCTTGCCCAAGCTTTGTCCACCTGAGTGTTCCCCCAGTTGCTCAGGTCCAACACTTAGCAATCAATCTTGATTAATTTCTTCACTCTCTACATTTCATAAACTGGTGATTTATTTTGGCTCTCCCTCCAAAATGTGTCTTGACTTTCCTTATTTTCACTGCTATCACACTGCCCAAACCATCACATACTCGCCCATACTATCCTGTCTTCCTAAATGGCTTTTCTGCTCCATCCACCTCCAACAAAACCTCCTTCCACACAGCAAACAGAATGATCTTTCTAAGGTACAAAGCAAATTATGTCAACTGATTAAAATCCTCCTATGTTTTTCTGTTTAACACAGTAAAATTCAATCTCTTACAAGGCTCAGTGTGACCTAATACCCACACAGATGTCCATCCTCTTAGTTCCCCACCAGCTGGTTCTGTCATCTAAGTTGACTGCTGCCTCTTCATTCTCCTCGAACTCACCCAGACCATTCCCACTTTAGTGCCTTGGATGATTCCTCTTCTTGAAATGTAGACACCAAGGCTGCCTCTCTCTCTCTCTGGGTTCTGTTCACAACTGAAATGTCCCTTCCTCAGAGAAACCTTCCCCTTCCACAGCAGCCTTCATGGTCACTGTCCAAACAAACACCTCCTTATTTTATTTTGGTCATAGCACTTCCCGTAGTCATTGTCTGTCTTCTTCTCCCTTCTGCTAGAATGTGAAGGGAGAAGGGTCAAACTCCAGTCTTTCTCCTCCTGTATTCTCAAAATAAAATCTAAAACAAGGAAAAGAACAGTGTATTGAAGTATAACTGTGACTAACTTTCATTTCTCAGTTTTACAGATCAGGTAACTTGAGGACAAGAAAGTAAAGTAAACTTGTCCCAGGTTATAGCAAGTTAGCAAACAGAGCTATTAAGTAAACACATAAAGTAACTTGTTGAATTCTAACAGAATAGAGATATGTTCAAAGTGCTGTGGAAACTGAGGATGACGAGGTGTTAGTGAACCTGGGCAGGTAGGAAATGTGTGCTAATGAGGACATCAGGAAGAGGCCATCTCAGCTGTCACAAGCTTGAGAGGGTGTTCCTGGCAGAAGATAAATCCTGCATGAAAGCCCAGAAGTGTAAAGGTATATAGATCTGAGATGAGGGCCAAGTATTCTTGTGTTTTTACTTATGGGAGTAGCATGATCAGAACTATACTATGGACAGATACATTTTGTCCCTGAGTGAGAGTTCTTTGAGGTACCAGAGAAGACAAAATCTTATGAACTTTACCATTCTGTGTGGTGATAGGAAGTTTTAGAGCCTTCTTGGAAAGCACTAGTGGCCTTTTTATAGGTAGAGAACGATGCATTTGCCACTTTGCTGACTGGGTGGCGAGGAAGGAAGGAGTGTACCCTCCAGCTGGTGTGACAAAGAGCTACCTCATCTTTGACTGAATATTGCATTTTCAAAGGCTGAGCTGCTAAAGAGTAGGGACCGGGCAGATCCTACTGGATTTGTACCCTGAGTAATCTTGGTCTGGGTCAGTGCAAGTTGACCATGGTTGAAACTCCCAGGCCTAGCTGAGCGCTCTTCCAACATTCCTGTAAGCAACCCTGTAACAATTGCCTTCTCGGGGCAATATAATAAAATGTCTATTTTTCCCTTTCTGCATCACTTAGTGCTCATGTGCCTGCCCACAGAAATTGAAAAGGAACCCACAAAGAGACTCTCAGGACGGTTGAGGGATTTGTCTAAGTGCCCTGGCTGAAGTCAAGAGACCTACCTTTCCTTTCAGAATCAGTGGGCAACTCCCTGTCTTTTAGAATCTGGAAGGGGGCTAGGCTGGGAACCACTGCCAGTTCTTTCTTTCCAAGAACCTATCATCACTTAACCTCCCTTAATGAGAGTCTGTGTGTAAATTTCCCAGATTTTCACTTTTGTCAATTCCAACCACAATGCAAATTATTATATCATATGCATTCCTGTCTTGGTATAGTATTATCATATTTATTTTTATTTAAGATAATTTATCATATGTTTTTTGTTATCTTAATTGTCAAATGTTTTTAAAAATCTTCTGTGAAAATTCTACACAAAATATCTTTGTGTCCTATAACATATTTAATTTACTGAAGAATGTGGGGTCTGTGCAGTCAAGGAAGACTTAACTATCCCATAAATTTATACTTTGATTTTGAATATGTTTTGGCATAAAAGGAGAATATGAGATTGGAAGTAATTCTGGCTTCCACACTTGATTTATATTTATTTGTGAACTATGGTTCCATTGGCTGAAATGCTTTCAAAACTGATGCTAATGAGATTTAAGTCCCTGTGAAATCTGATTCTCAGATGCCATCCTGTTCTGGAGTTTGATTTTCTCTCCTTTTTTCAATTTTTATTTCTAAAATAATTATTATGTTAATCTACTTCCAACAATCCAAAATATGCTCCAAGCTTTAATTCAATAATGCTTTATGAGACAAGCAAGAAGAGAGCACAGTTAACCCTTAATTATATCTCAGGGAAAGGGAGCAAAGACTATTTCAAGTACAGTGTAATATATACAAACCTAGCCTGCAGACATTGCTAGGTGATTATGCCAAGAGATAATGCTCCTTCTTACCTTTAATGTAGAAAAACACCAGGTGACTACACTGTATTTATCCATCTGTGCTCATGAGATTGTCAATGGATAAACATTTCAGAGAATTGTAAATCCTTTACCTTTTGAATCTGTATTAGAAATAATAATGTACATGAACAAACATGGCAAAATTTGATATGCTGAATTTGTTTATTCAAGAGTTATTAAACATTTGTTATATGCCTGACCTGTGCTAGCAAATGGGAGTAGGGAAGTCTACCTGTTGTTTGACCGCACGGAGCTTGTGTGTTTATATCACCTACTTTCCTATCTCTCAGCTTTCCTTCCTTTCCTCCACAATAATTTGTTTGTTCGGGATGTTTTGTGCTGGGCATATAAAATCATTTGAGTTATATCGGTAACAAACCTCAGTCTTTTTTTGGTGAATCCTCACTTTTATTTTCCGTTCCCTTTCCCAGGTTACACCTTTCAGAATTATTTGTGACTTAAATTACACTTTTAAAATTATACTTTCTGAGGTTAATTTAGGAACATAAACATTATTCCTTATACTCTTTCAAAATGGCACCTTCAGAACAGATAGAAAGTAATCTCTAAACTAGATTCCGTGTGACTGTATCCATCTTTATTTTATAATTACTCAAAATGTAAAATTCTGGGCCATCTTTGAGGCAGTCCTGATTCCATATACCCCTAACTTCAGATCTGTTTGTTGGCACTTTCATTTTTCTATGCCCTTTGTAGCCCTATTTGCCTTTAAATGTTTTCTTTTTGGGTGGGGGGATACATATTTGACTCAGGGATATTTGAGGAGAGACTCAGAATTGATGAGTGTCCTAAGAGTTGCTTAGAATAGCCAGAATCTGCATCTAGAACCACAGAAATAAAAGACAAACATGTAAACCCAAGGAAACAATTAGCTTCCCATTACAACATTTTATCATCTAGTCCTGTGTAGGTCTGTGTCAACACAGATTGACAAAGTCATAGAATTTTATTAGACAATGTGAAAACTCATTTGCGAATTTTATTGCCCTCCGTCATTGCTCCCATCCACAGTCCAGAGGCTCTCCATTGTTGCGAATAGCAATCGGGAGCAGCGCGGGCTCCAGCCCGGGTGGAGGTGCCGTTTCTCACCGACAGGTGTTCTTTCCTAATTACCTCCATTAGTTCCTCTTTATTGCCAGCCTCCATGTCCTGATTCATATTCTCTTTACCGAACACCAAACCAGAACTAACAGCTCTGATGTGCAGCGAGACAATCCCCCACCACGTACTATTTCAGTTCAGGGGCTGTTGTCGACAGGACTGTCCTTACCCTGCAGTCCGATGGCTTCTATTCTAACCTGGTCAGGACTTCAGGCTGCAAGGACCAGCGTATCCAGTGGAAAGTCAATCTCAGAAGTCTCTAATCTGCAGAAAGTGCTAATGAGAAAAGACACATTCTTGAGGGAGGAGGATGGTTGAGCCGAATGCCCAGAAAATCCAGACCTATGCTGCCACTCAGCAAGAGCAAATTGCAGTTGTCCTAGGATGGAGATTCTGCAGCTTATCTCAGAGTGACATTTTATTAAATATTGGAACAGACACAGCTTGTTTCTAGGATTTTTTTATACTATTCAGAGGATTTTATTTTCTACAAGGAATACTGTGTTTATATAACATGGTGTTGCGTTGTATACATGGTTTTCATACATATTCTTTTCACCACAACCCTGTGAGATAGGGATTATTACTCCCTATCTACTTTTCTCCCTCCCTTGCTTCCCTATTTCATGCTTTCCTTCCCTTTCTTTCTCTTCTTCCTTCTTTTCTCCTCCTTTTTAATAATGGATAAAGATAGCGGAGGCCCCTACCAGTCAATTAATTTGTCTGAGGCTGCACAGCTTGTAAGTGGAGGAGATGGGGCTAAAACCATCTAGATCCCAAAGATTATATTTTTCCTACTGTCCCATGAGTCCTAAGCCAAGAATGTCCAAGAATGAAAAAACATGCAGGCTGTAACCTTCATGAATCTAAATACCTGGGTATCTGTTGCCATACAAGTGAAGCTTACAGAATACTGACTGTCTTTTTTATTTTCCTGGGAACAAAGTCTGAATTTCATCACTCTTAAAAACTCTAACTGCTGTGCTTTTCCTTTTCTTATTCAAGGGCACCATTTCTTCAGCCAAAATCCTGCTTTCTCAGAAAACAGGTCCATGAGGATAACAAGATGAAATCCAAAGGACTAAAAAGTAAAAATTAGATGTCAAAAAGAGGCCACATACTGGGATCAGTGGTCTAAGTACTAGTGTTTGGAGGTATTTTGATTTCATGGGTCAGAGGTATAAAAGTTGCGTGAGTGGGTTGCTGGCATTGGTTTCTCAAGGCTATGCCAATTTTTGGATCCAGAATTTTAAACTTTTGAAATGTAAATCTTGTATTCAGTTATTATACTGCTGCATTTTGTTAACTGTTTCTATTCTGTTGTTATTTTTTCAAAACGGCAGGGTCCATGTGTTCACCTGAGCTTTTGCAGTACAATTCTTCATCTCTAAATCATGGTATGATGTAAGATGAGATGAGATGTGGGATTCAGATTTGCAGGAAAAGAGTTATAGCAGGGCTTAGGGCAGGGTTTCTTAGTCAGCTTTGTGTTGCTATAGCAGAATACCTGGGACTCAGTAATTAATAAGGAGAAGAAATTTATTTCTCATAGACCTGGAGGCTGGGGAGTCCAAGATCAAGATGTTAGGATCCGGCGTTACTTTCTTTCTGGGTCCTCACACGACACACAGAAGAAGAGGGAGAGAGAGATGAGCACTGTGCTCTCACAAGGCAGAAGAGAGAGCCCCTATTCCCACAGTTAATCCATTTATGAGGGCAGCACCCTTGTGGCCTGAATGCTTCTCATTAGGCCCCAGCCCCCCGACACTGTTGCACTGGGGGTTAAGTTTCTGACAGGTGAATTTTGGGAGACACATTCAGACCATAGCACAGGGAGTGAGTGTGGGAATGTTTATTTCTCTATCTTCCACTTATTTAGCAAGATCCTGAGTAGTCTTTGCTGTCCACCAATGGTGTCCTTCCTGTTCCAGCATCCTTCTTTATGACAGCTATGGCTTGATTCTGGCTTTCTGGGTAAATGTACATTGACATGGATAGTGAACCTGGTAGAGTGTGTGGCATGCAGGATGTCCTCTCTGAAGGAAGGTTTCCTTCCCTTCTGCTCCCATTCTCCTTGGATCTTCTCTCCCTGCTTTGCATTATCTTGGCTTCTCCAGTGCTGCTCTGATCTCCTCTACAATCAGCCCGCATCACAGAAGAGCTCCCACAGAGAAGTCCTCTCATGAGTGTAACCACCTGTGAAAAAACTCTACTGCTTTATCTATTTGTAAGCTTGTTATGTTCTGGTTTGTATCTTCAAAAATATTTAGAATTGTTTAAAGGAGGCTTGGCCCCTTTAAAAAGCAGCTTCAGCAAGCAGGATGACACAGGCAGTGATGAAAACCAAAGCTGTTGAGAGCTACAGCTGTCTGGTCCTTTGGTATGCAGATTTATGGAACAAGGAGGGGGGTTGAGAAGGAGCTGAGGGAAGACTCACAAGACAGTTGGCAAACACACAGGGAAGAAGTCATGCTCCAGTCTCCCAGGAAAGGCAGGCTGACACAAGGAATCAACAGCATTTAGACTTGGACAGGACTTCTGTAACCCCAGTAATGTCATCTAGTACAATCTCTTTATCTTACAGATAAGAAAAATGATTTGTTGAAGGTTACAGAGCTAGAAAAAGAGTTTCAGGAAACTTCTGAGGCCAAGTGTGGTGTTCTTTTCACTATCTGTTGCCTGATGGTGGGCACAAAATAAGTGGCTAATATGTAAGTATCTACTTAATGAATGATAGAATAAAAACATTATTTGGGTATGTAAGATGCATCTAGTGTCTTCCTATGCTACTTTGAATACTTCCTATGCTACTTTAGGAATCAAGGTGAAAGAAGGCGGACAAATAAGTCCTATTACATTGGTATTCTTCTCTAGATGAAGTCATACTTAGTTAATTGTTTAGTTAATTGAATACCCTAATTGTTCGCAAGCCCTTCAATGGCCATTGACTGAACTGTGAGCTATATAAAGAAATTTTCCTACTGGAGGTATAATGTCTTACTTTTAGGAGTTGTTTCATAATTATTTCTTGACTTGATCGTTGCAATGAAATCTGACTCTGACCACCTGGAGTTTGAGCCAACCTCGCAGGTTAAGAGCACAGCCCGCCATAATACTCCTCTCACTTCAGACACTTGCTGCAAGTTTAGGGGTTTCCAGGGTTTCCAGGAAAACACTTCTTCTTTTCTTATGTAGTTACTCAGCACCACACATAACACTTTATCTCTGGTCATCAAAATATGTGTGAGGGGAGGCTTTCTCCTCCTCAGTAATCAGTTCCCTGGGAAATACCAGTTGGGTGCCCTGTAATGTAAATCCATTCTGACACTGTTGACTTGAAGATGTCAAATGTCACAGTAAAGGAAGGGTTGAGTCCTACAAGACTGCCCTCCCCTCTATACGCCAGTGGCAAGTCCCAGGCCTGTGACCTGCACTTCTGATCAACCTGCTACATATTATGGGTTCCCATGATTTCCTCCCTGGGTTTGATTAATTTGCTAGGATGGTTCATAGAACTCAAGAAAACATTTGCTAGCTTTTTATAAAGGATATTACAAAGGATACAGATGAATAGCCAGAGGAAAGAGATGCATAGGGTAAGTTATGTGGCAAGGGGCATGGAGCCTCCATGCCATCTTGGGGTACACCACCCTGCTGGCTCCTCGGCACGTTCAGCAATCCAGATGCTCTCTGAATCCTGTCCTTTTTATTTTTTATGGGGGATTCCTTATGCCGGCATGATTGATCACATCATCAGCCATTGGTGATCAACTCAACCTTCAGCCATTTTTCTTTCCTTGGAGGAGGTTAGTTTGGGTGGGAGTATTTCTGTAGTCACCAGGCTGGTTCCAATGGCAACAAGCCCCCCATCCTTAGGCTATCCAGAACCCCCCCAAGAGTTACCTCATTAGAACAAAATTTGCTCCTTTCACTGGGGAATTCCGAGGGATCTAGGAGCTCTGTGTCAGATGTTCATATCATTCAGGAGATTACAAAGGTCTTAGGAGCTTTGTGTTAGAAACCAGTGTCAAAGTCCAAACGCTAAAACAAAAGATTTTCCTGTTACCTTTATGTACAAAGGGTTTAGAAACACTGTCTCAGGAACAAGGGGAAGATATCAAATATATATTTTACGGTATCACACCAGGCTGTTCACATTTCAGACTAACAGTTTACAAATTTGTGCATTTTTACTACCTGCTTTGTTTTGAGAATTCAGTAGAATGAGGTACTGATTACAGTTTTATTACAATCAAGTCAAGACCAGTCAAAAGAAGAGACATATAAGACAAAGCCTAGGACAAGAACCTTCTGTGTCCTTAGGATGTGTTCTGCTTTCCTTTAGCCAACTTGGACTGCTATAACAAAATACCACGAACTGGGACTAACAAATATTTGTTTCTCACAGTTTGTGAAAGGCTGTTGGTTGGAAAAAGTTCTTTACCCAGATTCATCTCTTTCTCTTTCTAAACAAAGTATGTTCTTTAATAAAATATGGATAGCTAGCATAATATGATTGTTGTGTTGTAAAGAATTTGTTCTTGGGAGGCCTTCCCAAGTGATAGGAGGTGTGAGCCACCACACTGCACCCAACAGTGACCTTCACTTCGAATTTGTGGGAAAATTCAATGAGTTCTTACATGTGAAACACATGAAATGGTGTCTGGCAAAGAGTAAACACTACACAGTGGTTAATTCTCATTATCAACCCCCATTACCAGGTAGGAATGTTATAACTTTAACATTTTACATCTCATAACTTTATTTCTCTAAGCAACCATCTTTTAAGTGGAGATAAATTTTCCTGTCTAGAGCCAAAATGCTGGGTTAAAATCTTTCCCCAAAAGGAACCACACAATTCCATCTTTTTTGGCTGATTAATTCCTTTTCAGTCTTTCAAAATCCAGTTCAACTGTCACCTTCTGTGAAACCTGCCAGGCAGTTCCTCTCCCCCTAAGATCCCACACACAATGCTTCCTATCCTCTGTTCATCACAACCACTTTGAACACCTCATGTCCCAGGGTGGATTGTCAATGTCGGTTTATAACCTATCCCCACTGTGGACTCTCAGAGCTGGAGCTTGTGTGGTGTTCACCTGAGTTTTCAAGGCTGAGCACAACACAGAGCACAGAGTCAGTGCTCGGTTGAACTCCAACAAAGCGCTCTCCATGTCTGCTCTCTGAGGCTCGTACTAGTATAGTTCCAGTGACTTTGTTCTGCCCTCAAATCATACCTTCTTGATTAATTTCATCTTCTATTTTATATTCAACTTTGACAAATGTTTGTTGAGTTCCTGCATAAGACATCCTAATAAGGTAGCCAAACTACTCCCAAAACAAAACGGTAGTTTTCTAAGCCCTAGGCCTCAAGGGCTCTCTGAGAAGGTACACAGCGTCTCCACAAAAGGCCTAGAAGTGATTCAGGAAGAAAGAGATATCCAGTTCTTTTTCTCATCGAAGTGTGTCTAATCAGCCTTGGAAATAAAAAGAGTTAGAAATATTCTGGACCCAGTAGTGATGTGTCTGACTACCAGGGTGCAAGTGGCCCATTCTCGACTGGGGAAGACTGACAAGGATATTAAATACCCAATTTTCTTCATTATAAACATAATGACAGATCCTGGGCATTTCCCTCTCTCTCTTAAATTGCTATATTTCTGATGTGGATGAGTAAAGGTATAAAGATTTAGAATCAGACATTGTGTCTTAGTTTGGGATACCTCAGAAGCAGACCCCAATACAAGTAGGATGTTTGCAAAGAGATCCCAAAGAAATCCTGCTGAGGAAGTAGGAGCAGAGTCAGGGTGGGAAAAGCAGCCAGTGAAGATTATGTTATCAAGTAAGTTATCACCAAGGGAAATCGAAGCATGATCCCATTAATAGAAACCTGAGAGGAAGTGTTATTCCCTGCAAGGGATTAGAGAGTTACAGTGTTTGGAAGTCCATTTTCCCCTAAGCCATTTGTTGATAGCTGCTCCAGAGCAGAGTTAATTCTCAGGCATTTGGGCCCTGTCTTAAAAATTAGCATAACAGGCAACGGAGGTAGAAGATAGCATCAGGCACAGAAATGCAGGAGCTGGAAATTAAGAGATTAGAAGTTGGAAGTCCATGTTCTGAACATTATGGGGATATCAGCAAGGAACCAACAGCATGGAGACTACACCTATGTTTGAATCCTGGCTCTGCCTCTCATGATTTGGACAAGCTAGTTAACATCTCTGTGTCTCGGTGGCTCATTTGCAAAATGGGGACAGGAACACCTGCTCTACAGGGCTGTTAAGATGAAATGGGATCCTGTATGTAAATTCCCAGGCATATACGGAAGCCTCAGAAGTCATATGGTCCTACTAAATCACTGTTTAATGTGTATGAGTATTTCATTAATTGCCTGAGTAGTTCATTCACTTATCAATTACCTGCTTTTCCAGGAGGACTAGTAAGGAGAGAGTAGCATAAATATTCCACAGTGTTAGGCTCTGGGTCCCAGGTGCTAGAGCCCTGGGATGTTCAGTTAAGAGTGACTGATGGTGGCAGACTCCTCCTGTACTTGTGGGACAGGTAGCTATGTCACTTCAGAAGTTTGGGATCTGGTATCAGGGTATCAGTTAGAATCTCGTATAGAAATATGCTTTCCAGACTTCTCAGACTGATGTCCCTTATTGATCTTTTTCTCCCCTACTGATGTCTGTGTTCACATTATTAAGATTTTGCCACCTCAAGGGGCATCCTGATTTTAAAGAAGAATTGCTTCAGCATTCCTCATTTCATGGCCAGAAAGAATGCCAAGAAAGTAATTTACCAGGAATTCCCATGGAGGAAAACTTTTCCATGGCCAAGTTATAATTACATACAGAATTTAGTAATATAATCTCAAATGGCTTTTTGAAGATTGGAGGATCAATGATGACCTTGAAATGCTAAAATGTGAAAACTTTGAGTTGACATTATTGTGCACATTAATCTGACTTACTCTAACCTTATAAACATTAAACACTGAATCTTGAAAATATTAAGAAAAATGATCCACACAACAAATTGTCTTTGTTAGTCATCCCAATTAGCAAGGTCTTGGAAGTAATTAGTGTAGGCTGAACAGAAATCAGGCGACAGGGAGTGAAAAATTTAATCAGACTTGAAATTCTGACCTATTAAACTAGAACAGGTTTAAAACCTCTGATGTTTCCGATGCTTTTCAGTTTGGAGCCTATTTACCTGAAAAGACCTGGTAAATTTTGCAGTGAATAGATGTTAACAGGCAAGTTTTTACCTGTTCCACACAATTGGTTTCAATATTAATCTAGATTCCTGTATCATAGTCTGTCACATAGACGGAATTGTGAAATCTTGACAAGTTCTTGGAGCTCTAAATCAAACAACTCTACTCCCCCCAAATTTCTATAGCTCATGATTCATGGAAATTTTTGATTTCCTTCCTATAAACATTTTGTGTGTTTACTTTTCATTTCCAAAGAGATTTCACTGTCATCAGCTATATAACCCATTAGTAATTCTATTTGTAAAAATGGGGACATCACTAAAGAATGAAACTTAATATACATAGAGTTGCAAACAGAATGAATGGACAAGGAATCCTTGTTAATCTTAGCGTCGGCTACTTATTTAGATATGTTTTATTTTTGTAATTTTCCTATAGGAATTTCCAAAGCCATATAAAATTCGAGAACATAGTATAATCTTTACCCTTCATAGAGTTTTACAAGATATATTTTAGATGTGACAAGAACCTCTGTCAATTTTCATCTCTATTCACCAACAGTAAAACTTGGAAATTACATTTTTCAACCCTAAAAATAAATTTCTAATTCTTAGAAATATTACACTTTTCATCTTAGTTGTCTGTGGATGTGTTAGGACTTTATGTGTTAGTTCTTTTTATGTCCTGATCAAATACTATCTTTGTCTCTGTTTCTCTGTATCTTTTCCTCTTTCTCTTTTTTGTTGGCTTGTTCAATCTTATACACCTGGGCTTGCCATGAATTAGAAATGACCCAGAACACATTACCTTCTTGTGACCCACGGAACGCTCCAAATCCCCCTTGATATGAAGACAGCAGCTGGTCTAGAAAAGATGACCAGAATGGCCAACAGCCTGAGACAGACTTCCAAGGTCAGTGAGGAGAGACTCATATCTGTTCAAACTTTGTTTAACTTGAGGGAGAAAGGTTTCCAGATCAGTGAGAGTTTCCATTAGAGGTTAGAGATGAATCTTCATTTCTTTGGGGTAGTTTAGCCATTTGCCCATCAGAATATGTGTTTATTATGAGTCATGAATGAGAGAAAATGAGTTGGGGACGCCAGAATATTATTCTTGTATTTCACTGGAACTATTTATGCTGAGCTGCTTTCACTTACTACCTCCTGTGCTACCACCTGCCAGAAGCAGCCCGCCTCATCGGAGCGCCGTCTGGTACTGCTGGAGCATGAGGGCCTTGGCCTCCCTGCGAAGGTGCTGTATGTTGGCACTGCGGGCCAGCAACCCCTCATGCTTGAATGTAGTTGGCACCTACGATGAGCAGGAGTCATTTATTTTCTGGTCCAAGTACTCTAGCTAAACCATATCCACTTACTATGAAATCACAAAATGATAGAAAAAAATATGCAGTCTTCTCTAAATGCATGTTTTTCTCTATTGAGAATGAACTTGAGTAATTTATTGGAGAGCTAAGTAGAGCTTTTTTTTTTTTTTGGTGTGTGTGTGTTGTATCTAATCATGTTAATTTTATTTTTGCTTCTATCAAAATGTATTTAATTGTATTTTGAGTATGGATGAAAGGGGCTTTAAAAAGCATCCTCCCAAAGTTCTAAGGTAAATTGGTAGAAGATGAAGCAAAGAACTCTAAGTAAGAAGGAGAAGTAAAAATAGGCTTGTTGATAAATTTTAACAACTATCTTCATTAGGTTTAGACAAACTTCTACCTCAGCAGTGAGCCTATGACAGTTAGGGAAGGTTAAATGTATTCAATTATTTTTTCTGACTTTGAATTCCTGAATAAACAGAAAAAAGTACTTCACATAAATAATCATTCATGTTTGTTATCCCTTACTTGGCTACACAAACCTGAGAATAAAATCTGTGATTTCTTAATTTTTGGCATTTTCTAGCAAAAGCAATTAGTAGGAACTGTAGAGAGTGGTAGTTTTTTGACAAAAAAGGGAGGAGATTTCTCCATTTTTCTAGCATTTACTCATCACTTAGCATCCTTAAAATTTCTGCGTACAAGGTACAAAGACATTTATTAATTTGGATAAGTTTGTTACTATAATAAGATAAAAAATAACTAATGACATACACTCAATGGTAGTTTATTTCTCATTTGTAAATAGTCCAAGATAGTTCCCAGTGTGTAGGGAAGCTTCACTCTACATAGCAATTCCATGACCTCAAATGACAGGAGCTCTGTTGATTTCTTGTGACCCCCATGGATGTCCACGTCTAGAGCACATGGCATGGCTTCCACTCATTCACTATTAGCTAGAAGTTAGTCAGGTTGTCATGGCCTCAAAGGAGGCTGGACAGTATAGTTCAATTTGTGTGTCCCAGCCAAAGAGTAGCTCTTCTCAGCTGCACTGCCAGGTTAAATCACTAATTTAGGAGGAATAATAGGATGTAGCCAAGTATAATAGGAGGTGGGAAATGAAATTTGAAATTCTACTTAGTAAAGACTTAGAAAGCACCTACAATTCAAGGCCTTGTGCCCTGCCCAAATGTCCAAAAGGTGATAAAAGTTCATGAACTCACAATTTAGGAGGAGGGAAAATGTACTGTTAGTGCTGTAATGAAACTTTTACACATGAGCAGAGATGTTGTTTGAACTGTTCCCAGCTGAATCCATGATGTCTAGCACACTGCACACATACATTAGGATTTAGTAGATATGCGATAAATGGAAGAAATTCCAAGTCCAGGTAGATTATTTTTCAAAGTCAAGTAAAAGGGTAGAGATGGATTGTATTAAATTAGCTTTTAAAGCTGATATCACAGTCACACAAAAGAAGATAGTTGATTTAAAAAAAAAATTATCAGGGATATGATTTTTCTTCTTCATAGGAAAGACAGAGTTCCTGAACTTTAACTCTATCTTTTATGAGACTGAGAAGCCTCCAGTGGGTGTGCTTTAGTGAAAGTAAGTTATTCAGTGTTTTCAGGCAATAGCAGTCTTCTTTTATAACTCAGCATATCAATAATATTTAAAGGACCCTCCAAAGGCATACTTATTAGTAGACAAATGAGGTAATAAGAATTTCTTTTACTTAAGCATGACTACATACTGGATTTATCTCTCCAGTATGGGTCATTACCAACATCATAAGTGTTTCCAGAAAAGACTTCTGCCATCATTATTAAGTTTTTATTAGCAATTGAAGTGCGGAAAATGTGACAACAGATTTTTCTGCCCAAGTCTGCATGTCCTCTGTCATCCCATTGTCCTCAGCTCCAAGACCCTGTTTGGACTTTTCAGGTTCTGAGACATGTTCACACCCCTCTTCCTGAGCAAGGAGAATTGTTAGGTCTGTGGTCCCATGATCCAATGCACCTGGGGAACCCGCTGTTTGAAACTGTGGATGCTCTTTAAACAATGGGTTAGGAATCAGCATTTGGCAACTTCAACCTAAATATTTCTTCATTTGCTTCTGGGTACACCCTAGACTGAATTTGTATGGCTCCATTTCACAATGGAATTGAGAAGTATATTCATTTAGGAACTCAGGATAGAATGTATTTCAAAATGACTAAATTAAATGTTCTTCAAATGGCTGCTTTGGGATTTTGATATATAATAATCTCAGTGATTAAATTTGATGAATACAAGGAATAATCACCTCAACTTTCACAACTGATTCAAACTTTCCAGACTCCATGTCTTTGCTCAAGGATCTGTCTCTTAGAAAACCTGCCCTTCTACTTTGTCCAAATTCTATCAATTTTGTGTTTTTTCCTTCAATTGTTTTCCATATACATATGTTGTTCACAGAGGCACAGTTGTAGCATATATGTGCTTGAATGTCATTTTCCACATTTTGTATTATTTAATAAGCAGTATTGCATAACACTGCATGCTTATTTTTAAAGATATTATTTTCTTAATTGATATAGTATATTGCTATACTATTTCCCAGACATGGGGATCATTTTTTAAAAAATTGTTCTCTTTCTTCCCATCTCTTTATTAAGCTTAATTGTCAAAAACTTCAAACATACAAAAGCAAAGCAAATAGTACAATCACTTCTGACTTCAGCTCTAAGACGTCTTCACTCCCAACCAAACACTAACCTTTGATTTTCTTAAAAATCAACTTTGATCTTCATGCTAGTTCTTGCTCATATAAATCAAAGAAATGTCCATTTTAAAGAGAAAGATCCTGTCACTAAGGTAAAACAGATAGACTGTTTTCTATCAGGTTTTAAATTAAGTCGCATTCTGATTTGATTCACATTTAGGCTATATTTGTGCATAAGTTTGTTTTTTGTAGACTTTCCAATATTTTAAATAAAATGTCTTTGTAATATACTCTCAATCATGCACTTTTTTTTTTTGTTCTAAAATACTTGTCTCTCAAAACCACCTGTCATCTTTCTCTGCAGTTACTGTATTGACCTATTGAAGGGTTGTGACATTGTTTCAACTTCTGAGTTGGACCTTTTGGGTTGGAGTCACTCTTTCTCATGAATTGTCCTTTTCTTTCTTTCTTCTTCTTTTTTTTTTTTTTGAGCAGAAAATTTCTTTTATTATGTTTAAAAATGTCATTTTTATGTCTAGAAAAATTATGGTGATTCTTTAGCTGAATATAGACATAAATTTCTATGATTAAAAATAATATTCCATCTAGAAATTTCTTAGAATGTCTAATCTATTGGAGGTCTCATCTCCTTATATCTTCTTTGTCTTAGGATTCTCCCATAGAAGGCAATTCTCTGAGTTATCCTACAGCAATATTCTGGGGATAATCACCCATTTCAGATATATGGAACCCAAAGAAGCATATGTATTTGTCTAAAGATCATAGCCTGAAAATATGTGAAGCAAAAATGGAGAAAATTCAAAAAGAAGTAGTGGCAAATTTTAACACCGGATATAAAACTAGACAAAAACCAGTAAATAATGAAAGTCTGAACAACATTTTTATCCATTTTGATCTAATAGACATTTATAGAACATGAAATTCTACAAATGCAGAATATACCTTCTTTCTAAGTGTGAATGGTCTGTTGTTCACCAAAATAAACCATATTCTTGAATAAAAAGCAACCATCAATACATTTTAAAGAATTGAAATTATATAGTGTATTCTCTGACCTCAGTGGGACTAAAGGAGAAATCAGAACTAAGATACCCCAAATATATTAATTTTCTATGGTTGCCGTAATAAATTAACACAAAGAGTGGCTTAGTACAACAAAATTTTTTATATCATAGTTCTGTAGTTCAAAAGTCTAAAATAGATGAGTCTTATTAGGCAAAAATCAAAGTATCTGCCGGACCATTGTATTAGTCAGGGTTCTCCAGAGAAACAGAACCAATAGGTTACACTACACCACACACACACACACACACACACGCACACATTTTATCAGGTGTCTAAGTATCACTTAACCCAGTGAAGCTGACACGGAAACTTAACCATCACAAGTCTGCCCTTTGCTAACTAGACACCTAGATAGTATGTTTCTCCTTAAACCATCCTTGTCTCCAAATACATCTTACATTACATGCTAAGGGAATAAGAGAGGAAAGAAAACAAAAATACTTGCTTAATAGAAGAATATATATTCACAAATGTATTTAGGAAAAAATAGAAAAATAAGGAGGAAATACTCATGACAATTATAGTTCTTGATTCTGTGACCTGGTCATGTGGCTGTAGTTGATATTTATACCTACTTTCTTCTAATATCCATCTGTATTTCCTTTACCTCAAGTGCCTTAACATGTCATGGTTCTTTATCTGGCAGGGCAACTCAAACTTTTATTCCTAAAGGGTCTCATAGTCCAGCCTAGGTTGAGTTGTTAGTAGTTTCCCATTGATTTTAATCATTACATTATGTCAATACTAAGATATGTCCCATGGGATCTCCTGTATTTCAGACATACTCATCCTTACCTACATTGTGGAGTTGCAGTCCAATTTTGTAGTCCAAATACATCACCTCAGACAACACCATAACTGTCTTTGTGGCTTGTTGACTTAAAGGAATGGGGAGTCCAAAGTGGTTAGGTGTCAGTCTTGACTTCTAGTTCAATAGAATCATGTATCTCCTGGAAGCATTGCTCCCTCCACAATTAAGATCTCTAGGTCAGCAGAGCATAAAGTCCTGGGAACAGAAAGCAAAAGTTTTTCTTGGGTTGCTAGGGACAATGCTGAGTGTGCCACTTCTATTTCCACCCTTTAATTCCTGGATTTGTGAATCCTGGCTATTGGAGAAAAGGTACCATATACTGGATGCTGATTCAGAACATACTGAACCTTCTGGAGACCCTTGCCCCAGCTCTTCACCATATTTCCAACTTAGTTGGTGCTTTAACAGTCTTCAAAAGGCTTTTCCATAGTTGATTGTGGTCTGGTTTTGTGTGTGTATGTGTATGTCAAAAGCAACAAAATTACCCAATCTAAAAAGGCAAGTTTATTTCACCTTGATAATATCTAAAAAAGTTGGGAAATGCTCATTAACTAATATTTATTATACTAAAAGCTGATCTTTGACAGCTGATCTGGGTGACAAGGCATTTGGTATTTTTCACTTTTCCTCTTCTTCTCTGAGGTTTCCTTCCTCTGTCCCACTTTTCATTAATCTGTGAGTGAAAAATTCTATGCATTTTGTAAAAATTCTTAGTTTAGAATCTCCATATCTCTCTACTTCTGCTCTGCTATCAACATTTTCCTGTTACCTATTTGTAATCCTTCTCATCCCCATCTTTGGTAGGCATGTTCCTACTTTAGAGGTTAGATCTTGTTCTGTAAAATCATTGTTTTCTCAAACATTAATTCCTCAATTCATCACTCAGTGATGAGTAATTTTGATATACAGTAGAACCTCTATATGTGACAACTCAAGAAACTATAACAAACTGTCAACATACAGAGGTGGTCAACATAAGGAGCTAAGCCTACTGTCTTGATATGTACATGTGATATATGTCCAGTCTACGAAAATTAGGAGGTGGTCAATGTAAGGAGAAGGGCAACTATGGAGGTTCTACTATCACTTCAAAGCATTCACAAATCTGTCTTCTTTCTCTCATATATGAATGATAAGTTGAAAAGAAAAATACCGCTACATATTTACTGTGCTTTAAGAATTTTTCAGAAAACTATTACCTCATTTATTTCTTATATCAATCTTATAAGTATTATCTCTTTTATAAATAAAAAAGTTGTAACACTTGTAAAGATAAAACATATGTAGTAAATGAAAGACTAAGGGACATGATTTGATTGTATCCCAAAAATTCTATTTTTTTCCACAATAAACGGATATTTTAATTTGTTTTATACAGTGTATGTTAATTTGTAGATGATCTTAAAAATATGAGATTATTCAAGTGGTAATACATATTTAAGTATAATGTTTTCCTATGTTAAGTATGAGTAAATTTCTTTTTTTTCTCCCTCCATCCCTTTCTTTTCTTTTTTTTTAATTAAATCATAGCTGTGTACATTAATGCAATCACGGGGTACAGTGTGGTGTTTTCATATACATTTTGAAATACTTTCATCAAACTGGTTAACGTAGCCTTCATGTCATTTTCTTAGTTATTGAGTTAAGATATTCATAGTCTGGTTTTAGAAAGATTCACTTGTACCCTTGTAGGACCTCCCT
The DNA here is from genome assembly GCA_963574575.1 of Galagoides demidoff. Taxonomy (NCBI): domain Eukaryota; kingdom Metazoa; phylum Chordata; class Mammalia; order Primates; family Galagidae; genus Galagoides; species Galagoides demidoff. The sequence continues at coordinate 25,365 of CAUYQV010046541.1, forward strand.
CCCTTTCTTTGGTTTTTAATTTTTTTTCCCATCTAAATCATTTGAAAAAAGGGGGAGAACATACTGTCATAGTGGCTGATTTTTCAAGGTTCCCTGCATTGCTTGCTCTAAATATTTTTCCTCTATGTTGTTTACTTCTTATAGCTATATCTCATATTTAAATGGAATCACAAACAGTATAAAATAAGACTATCCACTTTATTTTAAAGCCATCTCTCTTTTAAAAAAAATTAAATAGATTTAGGTGTTATCAGTAGAATTTTGTTACACAGATATATTGTACAGTGGTAAAGTCAGGGCTTTTAGTATGTCATCTAAATAATGTACATTGTACCCTAGAGGTAATTTTTTATCCCTCTCTCAGATCCCATCCTTCCAATTTTTGAGTTTCCAATATCTATGATACCACTCTGTTTGACCATGAGTACCTGCAGGTTAGTTGTCCCCCTTGTATGTGAGAACATGTGTTATTTGGTTTTCTGTTCTTAAGTTACTTCACTTAGGATAATGGTCTCTAATTCCACCCAATTTGCTTCAAAATATATTATTTCTGTCTTTTTTATGGATGAATATTATTCTGTGGTGTACATATAACACAATTTCTTTATCAACTCATCAGCTGATGGGCACTTAGGTTGATTCCATATCTTTGCTACTGTGGATCCTACTCTTTTGTGTGTGTGTGTGATACTTAATCATGATTTTTATATGTAGAATAATTAATTGATCCTTGTCTTTCTTAGGCCCTTTTAGCAGTAGACATGGATGGCTACATCTTCCTGACTCAGGAACATTTGCAGGTCTTTGCCAAAACTGGCAAGCTCTTTGCCTTTGTTTTCCACATTGTCAGTGTACATGAGTAAAATAATTTTTCCTGATAATTTGAAGATCAGATTACTTTAGAGCACAGCTGGGCATAATCAAGCCAAAAGTCATACAAAGTAGGAATGCACAGAAACATGACTTGTCAATAGATTCATGAGGATGACTAGTCCTAAGACAATCTAATTATTTTTTACTTTTTAAATTTATTTTTATTTTTTATTTTTTATTAAATCATAGAAGTGTACATTAATACTATCATGGTGTACAGTGTACTGTTTCTGTATACAATTTGAAATACTTTCATCCAACTGGTTAACATAGACTTCATGTATTTTTCTTAGTTATTGTTAAGACATTTATATTCCACAATTAGAGAGATTCACATGTACCCTTATAGGATGAATCATAGGTGTGATCCCACCAATCACCCTCCCTCCACCACCCTCCCCCCTCCCATCCCTCTCCTCTGTCCCCATATTCCTGGGCTAAAATTGGGTTATAGCTTTCCTATGAAAGCTATAAATTACTTTCATAGTAGGGCTGAGTACATTGGATACTTTTTCTTCCATTCTTGGAATACTTTGCTAAGAAGAATATTTTCCAGCTCCATCCATGTAAACATGAAGGAGGTAAAGTCTCCATCTTTCTTAATGGCTGCATAGTATTCCAGGGTGTACACATGCTACAATTTATTGATCCATTCATGGATCGATGGGCTCTTGGGCTTCTTCCATGACCTAACAATTATGAATTGGGCTGCAATAAATATTCTCATACAAATATCTTTGTTGTAATGTGATTTTTGGTCTTCTGGGTATATTCCTAATAAAGGAATTGCAGGATCAAATGGCAGGTCTATTTTTAGTTCTCTAAGTGCTCTCCAGACGTCTTTCCAAAAGGAGCAAATTAGTTTGCATTCCTACTAGCAGTGTAGAAGTGTTCCCTTTTTTCCACATCCACACCAACATCTCTGGTTTTGGGATTTTGTAATATGGGCTAATCTTACTGGAGTTAGGTGATATCTCAAAGTAGTTTTGATTTTCATTTCTTTGATGATTAAGGATAGTGAGCATTTTTTCATATATCTGTAGGCCACATGCCTATCTTCTTCCTTTTTTTTTTTTTTGAGACAGAGCCTCAAGCTGTCCCCCTGGGTAGAGTGCCATGGCATCAGAGCTCACAGCAACCTCCAACTTCTGGACTCAAGTGAGTCTCCTGCCTCCACCTACCAAGTAGCTGGGACCACAGGCACCCGCCACAACACCAGGCTATTTTGGTTTTTTTTTTTTTTTGGTTGCAGCCATCATTGTTGTTTGGTGGTCCGGGGCTGGATTTGAACCTGCCAGCTTAGGTGTATGTGGCTAGCACCTTAGCCACTTGAGACACAGGTACTGAGCCATGCCTATCTTCTTTAGAGAAATTTCTTTTCAAGTCCCTTGCCCACCCTGAGAAGGGATCACTTGTTCTTTTCTTGCTAATACATTTGAGTTCTCTATGGATTCTGGTTATTAAACCTTTGTTGGAGACATAACCTGCAAATATCTTCTCCCATTCTGAGGGCTGTCTACTTGCTTTACTTACTGTGTTCTTGGCTGTGCAGAGCCTTTTTAGTTTGATCAGGTACCAATAGTGTACAATAGTGTATTTTTGATGTTGCTTCAATTGTCCCACGGGTCTTCCTCATAAAATTTTTGCCCAAGTAGATTTCTTCAAGTATTTTCCCTACACTTTCTTCTAGTATTTTTATAGTTTCATGTCTTAAGTTTAAATCTTTAATCCAGTGAGAGTCTATCTTAGTTAATGGTGAAAGGTGTGGGTCTAGTTTCAGTCTTCTACAGGTTGCCAAACAGTTTGCCCAGCACCATTTGTTAAATAGGAAATCTTTTCCCCACTCAATATTTTTAATTGGCTTGTCAAAGATCAAGTAATGCTAGGTAGCTGGATTCGTCTGTTGGCTCTCTATTCTATTCCATACATCTACCTCTCTGTTTTTGTGCTAGTACCATTCTGTTTTGATCACTACTGATTTATAGTATAATCTGAGGTCTGGTAACATGACTCCTCCTGCTTTGTTTTTATTTCTCAGTAATGTCTTGGCTATTCAAGGTTTTTTCTGATTCCATATAAAATGAAGTATTATTTTTTCTAGATCTTTAAAGTATGACAGTGGAGCTTTGATGGGGGTTGCATTAAAATTATATATTGCTTTGGGTAGTATTGACATTTTAACAATGTTGATTCTTCCCAGCCATGAGCATGGTATGTTTTTCCATTTGTTAACACCTTCAGCTATTTCTTTTTTCAGAGTTTCATAGTTCTCTTTATAGAGATCTTTCACATCCTTTGTTAGGTAAACTCCCAAATATTCATCTTCTTTGGCACTACTGTGAATGGAATAGAGTCCTTGACTTTTTTTTCGGCTTGGCTGCTGTTGGTATATATAAAGGCTACCAATTTTGAGTGTTGATTTTGTAACCTGAGATGCTGTTGTATTCCTTGATTACTTCTAAGAGTTTAGTAGTAGAATCCCTGGTATCTTCCAGATATACAATCATATTATCTGGGAAGAGTGAAAGTTTAATCTCTTCTGACCCTATATGGATACCCTTGATCACTTTTTCTTCCCTTATTGCGATGGCTAAAACTTCCATTACAATGTTAAAGAGCAATGGAGACAACGGGCAACCTTGCCTTGTTCCTGATCTGAGTGGAAATGATTTCAATTTAACTCCATTCAATACAATATTGGCTGTGGGTTCACTGTAGATGGCTTCTATCGCTTTAAGGAATGTCCCTTCTATACCAATTTTCTTAAGTGTTCTGATCATGAAGGGATACTGGATGTTCAAAAGCTTTTTCTGCATCAATTGATAGACTCATATGGTCTTTGTTTTTTAATTTGTTTATGTGATGAATTATATTTATAATTTCTTACTAATTTTTTCAAGATTATCCATGGTTGCATATGTAAATCAAGTTTATTCATTTTAACATCTCGTGTTATGTGAATAAACCATGGTTTATCCTTTTTTGGAAGTAAAGGGCAATTAGGTTTTGATCTTTGTGTGCTATGACCAAGTATTCCTGCTATTATTATCTTTGTACACAGTGCCATGTATAAGAATTTCTCTAGGGTAAACCGTTAGAATTTCTGACTCAAAGAATACACATATGTGAAATTTTACTGGTTATTGTCAAAGTGTTCCTCAGAGTGGATGCATCAAATTTATATTCCCTTTGGTGGTATGCTACACGTTGCTTCCTTTTCTCTCCTCCTCTCCAACACTAGTTGTTACTAAATGAACTCCAGTTTGCCTGGCAGAGAAAAGTAAGACTGGCTATTTCATGTGTCTATTGGTCATTTATCTCCATAGTTTTAGTTTTTGTCCATTTTCAATTCACTTGAATTCTTTTTACTCATTAAATATCTTCATTTTAGAATTTATATCCAGAATCTTCAGTCTTTTGGGTTTTGTTTATGATGTTTTGCAGGTTCTCACGAACGCTAAGTCACTGCATTATGTGTTTGTTTACTTCAGATATGAGTTCATATTCTTTGTATCTTCATCTGCACAACCCTTTTTCTTGTTGGAAAAAATATAAATTTCTTCAAAGAGAATTTGCATCTGTTTCTCCTAGAAACACTATATCCCAGTACCACTTGAAAATAAATATCATGTTAGTTTTTTTCTCAGCCATGTTGGTAAAGTATATCCTTGCCTAAAACTCACTAAAGGGATAATTTCCCTGATAATTCTCAGAATAGACTTTTTTTTTCAATCTCCTTCACCAGAATCAAGGCCATGACTGAAAATTTATCTTAAATTCTTCTTTAGTGGGCAGGTTTTTATTTGTAGGATTTTTCACATTTTATATATTTGATTTCTAGGTCACAAATAGAAGATGCTCCCTTCAGGCCTCCTGGCTTCATGGAGAGGCATTTGTCCCTCCTTCCCACCCTGACTGGGCCTTCTGGTTTGTATCCTTTCCCTGTGAGCAACTGAGCACATGAAGTTTCCACTTAATAGAATAAGAACAATTTGAGATGAAAGAGCTTGAGTTCAAACTAAGAGATATTGCAGGTAAAAGTCTGTTAAACAATGAAACAGAAACAAAGATTAAGTGCTTCAAAGGGAAGCTGAAAAGGAGGTAAGCGTGAGAACAATATTGGAAGTCTTGGCTGTGCTTGATACTGGTTACAACGTTTGGGGTAAAAAGAGAAGATCCACAGAGAAGATCCAAAAAGAAAGAGGTCAAAGTGCTGAAAGCCAAGTGAGAAAGGCTGCTACAGAGTTTGTGCTTTACATAACTTGAGCTAATACTTAAAATGTCACAAAAAAATCGTGGAACTTTTTCTCTCAAACAATTAGAGTACTGGCATGCAAGGTTCCACATTCAAAGCAAGCATCAGCTAGAGTTGAGTGATCCCGTCTGCTCTGGACAAGCCACGTGTTTTCTACCTAGACTGGGCTCCTCACCAATGTTACCTGTCTCACCTATGTATTTGAGCTTATATCCTGCCTGAAGCTAATGTTGGCTCCCTTGTGTAATCCTTGAAGAGGGCACAGATCTTTGATGACTAAAATTGGAAACGCAAATAAACAAAAATGGTATACTGATTGGTTTTCCCAAGACTAGTAAAACAGATGGGATTTCATTTGTGATGGGGGTGGAGTCTTGAAGAGTGGAGTGAGTCCCACAGCTTGCAAGCTCAGAAAAAGATGCCTCATATTGGTGTAGCAGGAATAAAACATATCAACCCCTGATGTGGGCCAGGCCAAGGAGCAAGAACAACATAAATGTTTATGGTGCTTGTTTGTGCCAAGGGAGGAAAGAGTTCCATCCCCAAGTTAGGAACTGAAGTGGATTCACTAAACCCACATGTGCCCCAAAGAGGGATTTAAGCACATTTGTGGTTCAAGAATTTTGGGGGTGGAGGACACCCTTTGAGAGAGCTACAGAAGTAGAAAAATAATCAAATGAAAGTCAGGTTTATCTAAGGACATGGGCATAAAGCAAATAATTCAGGGAAGAGTCTGAAGTGGACTATGAATTTGAGACAAACACAATGAAAGAATTTCTAGAGATGGGAATAAGTCAAGTCAAACATGGGGCCAGAAATGAGTTCATGTAGACCCTTCTAGGGATCAAAATGAGATAGGTAGGAATGATCTGAGAGTCTATGAATTCTCCAGGAGAATCCCAGATCTATAGATAGGAATACAAGGCACTATAAGATTCATACTAGTGGACTTAAGGCCTGATTAGTGGAGGGTAAGGGCAATGGGAGACTGGGACACCCTCTGATACTTACAATGGAGTCAAGGATGCTTGAGAGAGCAAACTAATCCTCTGAATCATGGAATTCCATCAGACAATAAAAAGTCTAAAGAACATACTTTAATTTCAGTGACTAGCCCCAGGGCTTACTCTGGGCCTTGTTAAGAGTGGAACAGTCTTACTGAGAAAGCCAGAGGACAGAGATAGTTAGAACCACTGAAATATAAGCAGTCCAATAGACATATCCATTGATACAATTCAGAAAATTTTCCATAATATAGATAAATTCTGAATCTTTAGATGGTTATACAATACCCATTAGAATATTTCATACAGTTAAATTAACATCAAGACATTTCCTACTTATTTAAACCAAAGCTACAGACAGCTTTTTCAAGCATCATCACAGCAAAAAGATACTTTCTTACCAAAGGGAAAAACTTACTCTAACCCTAGAGTCCCCTAAAGCAAATTAAAGACAGAAAAATTAAGCAATTGTCAAAATTTTCAGGGTAAAGAAATTGTGGCCTAAGGACTACATTCAGCCATGGTGTGACTACTTACAAAGGCAAGAGGCAGGTATTCTTAAGCCTTTAAGAACTCCGGAAACGTAGCCCCTATGCTTTCTTCTGAAAAATATCATTCAACTATAATTTCTGGCTACTTAACAAAATAATATAAATAAAAATCCAGGAATGGAGAAACTATGTTAAAAGGTTTGCTTCTGAGTTTTAAAACCTATTTCAATAGACTATAAAAAGTATTTTTTTATATTTGGTTTTTGGAACTGCTTTGAGAGAACATATATACGTATTACATATATACATAAAATTTGAAGTGTTTCTTAGGAAAACCCCTTCCTATTAAGAGACAAAAAAACAGGACTTGATCAAACTGAAATACTTGATGAAGAGTAACAAATTAAAATTAAAAGTATAAATTTGAGAAATATCATAGAAAAAAGCTTCTAAGTTCACTGTTTTTTTTTTTTTTTTTTTTCCCCCAAAAGAACACAAAATCAGCAACAGTGAAATTCTGGGAAGACTCTGGAACCAGATAAAACAATCTTATTAAACAGTGAATCATGGTTAAAGAGCAGTTACCCAGCAACCAGCAGCCTCATCATTTCCTCTTCATCTTCCACAGTGAATTTTTTTTAACAACCTCGTAAAACTAGGACAGACTAAAAAATCATGGAAAGAGGTGGGAAATAAAGAAGGCTGAGAGAAGGGAAAACTGGATATTGTGTGATTGAAAATCTGATCCAGAGCCTCAAAGGCTGCACCAGGTCAAGCAATTCAGGCTACAAACACAACAGAATGTTCTCAGGCTTCAGTCATCTTTAAAGCAGGCAATGTGAGAAAAACAAATGACACAGACCCTTTAATGTCTGCAATTAACAAAAGTGCTTAGCGAAAATGCAGGGCTAAAATGCTGGGCTAGGGTTTCTGAGACCCATCCCCTTCGCTTGGTGGATGAGCAAACAGATCCAGGAAGGTGAAATGGCAGGTCTGTGGCCCTCTGTATTCAAGTGGCTGAGTAAGGTAGGTGCTGATTCTCACTCCTGGGTCACTCACAGTTCTTCCTACCAACTATACTGCCTTATATGGAACACAGGTGTTATTAAATAACAGTATATGTCATTAGTTATTATGCAATTGAGTTTCACTATGATATTAATAATTCTGTCTTTCCTAAGAATTAAAAAAAATTAATAATATTTTAGCAAAAGGCAGCTTCCATTGGTAAAAGAGTTCTACACTATGTTTATTACTGACTTTATAAATCTTCTTTTTTTGATAATGACAAACAAGTTTCCCACTACTTTCATGTCAAATTGATAGTAATTCTTTAATATAGACACTCTGGCAATCAAAATTTAAACCACATGAAGCCTGTGTTCAGAATTTGAGCATCGTTACCTAAGGAAATGTAGAGTCCTATAAGTTTCTAATATCATCATATCCCTCAAGTTATTACCCTACTGACTGATAGTCAGAATCTACAGATAAATGACATTAATAAAAAACTAGCAAACAATCCTATTTATTACTTGGGAAGAGACATGAACTGAACCTTCTCTGAAGAAGACAGATGAATGACTAACAAACACATGCTCATCCTTACTAATCATCAAATAAATGCAAATCAAACCCACCTTCCGATAGCACCTAACTCCAGTGAGAGTATAGTCCACATCAAAAAGTCCTAAAGCTCCATTCATGGGTCGATGGGCACTTGAGTTGTTTCCATGTCTTGGCTATTATGAATTGGACTGCAATAAACATTCTGGTGCAAATGTCTTTGTTGTAAAATGGCAAAACATAACTATAGTCCATAAAGTAGATGGGAAGAGGAGAGAGGGGTGGGGAGAAGGGATATAGGAGAAGGGAGGGCATTCAGGGGGACCTCACCTAATGTGCATGATGTGATGGTACATTTCAAAACTATTAAGAAATGAGTATAATTGTGATGGATGTGTTACTTGGTTCAATGTAAACATGTCACATTGTATATCGAAGCAGTACCCTGAACCCCATAAATGCATCAAGGTACAAAGTTATGATTTAATAAAAAATAATTAATTATTAAAAAAAAGTTCCAAAGCTGTGGATGCTGGTGTGGTTGTGGAGAAAAGGGAACACTCTTACATGGTTGGTGGAATTGCAAACTAATACAACCTCAAAGAAGTATGGAGAATCCTCAAAGAGCTATAAGTAGACCTTCCATTTAAGGACATTCATGATAGAATGTTTATGGCAGCTCAATTCACAATTGACAAGATGTGGAAACAGCACACATGCCTGTCGATTCATGAATGGACTAATAAACTATAAACTGTGGTATATGTATACCATGGAATATTCTTCAGCCACAAAAAAGGTGGAGAGTTTATATCTTTTCTATTAACCTGGATCAAGTTGAAGAACATTCTCCTCCATAAATGTATCACAAGAATAGAAAGGCAAATATCCAGTATACTCAATACTAACATGATACCAGTAGATAAACAACTGCACATCCACATGAGAGAAAAATATAATTTAATTCAAGCAGGGAGGAGGGGGAGAAGGAGGAGAGGGGAGGATTGGCAAGCTTTCACTTAATGGACACAATCTTATATAGCACACCTCCTGGGTGAGGGGCTCAACTATGACTTGGACTTCATGTAACAAACAATGTAATCTAATCATGTATACCCTCACATTAGTCTGAAATAAAAAAAATTTCCCCTATTAGTTAAATCCCTGTGTTTATAAAATACCTTTGAATAACTGTCTTAGTTCAGGCTTCCATAATAAAATACCATATACTACATGTGTTTGGGGTTTTTTGTTGTTTTGTTTTGCTTTTTTATGAGGCAGAGTCTTATTTTGTTGTCCAGGCTAGAGTGCCATGGCATCAGTTCAGCTCACAGCAACCTCAAACTCCTGGGCTCATGCAATATTCCTTCTCCAGCTTCCTGAGTAGATGAGACTTCAAGTATGTGCCACCATGACCCACTAAGTTTACTATTTCTAGTAGGGAGCAGGTTTTGCCTTCCTCAGACTGGTCTCCAACTCCTGACTCAAGAGCTCCTCCTGCTTCAGCCTCCAAGAGTACTAGGATTATAGACACGAACCACTGTGCCTGGCCTAAAGTACTTGGTTTAAAATATAAATATTTATTTCCAGTAGTTCTTAAGGGTAGAATTCTGAGATGAGTATGTGAGCATAGTTGGGTTCTTAGTGAGGGACCTCTTCCTGGTTATGGCCTTATATGGCCTTCCTTGGTACATACAGGAAGAGAGGTAGCCCAAGTCTCTCTTCAATCCCATAACGGAGGCTCCACCTTCATGACCTCATCTAGACCTAATTATTTTCCAAAGATTCCAGCCTCTAATACCATCACCTTAAGAAATAGGGCTTCAATATATAAAAGAGAATTTGAGTTGAATGCATAAGGTAAATATAACAAGTAGCAAAGCAAGGTCTTAGGCCGCTTCCTGAGTCTGAAATCAAACTTAAATGCCTCACTCTGCAGTCTCTCTCAGAGCATCATGATGAAAAACGTTTCCACCTTGAGACTAAATTTGATTTTTGAAAAGACTGTCTTCATATTTGCTCTATCTCAGCATTCCACAACATACTGAGCTGAGCTTACCATTCACAAAACTATAATGAGCAAGTAACACATTTATAAAGTTAGTAATTCAATACACAATTTTCTGAAGGCTTTGTAAAAAACCTTTTGAAAATTTAATAATCAGTTGATTACCAGTTGAAGAAAACACATGCTTCCTTTTTTTTTTTCTATTTTAGTAATGTGGTCCATTTAAGACATAACATAAAATAAAGTCCAGCTTACATGTACATATTGATAAAACACTGCAATAGGAAAACCATTCACTTAAATGAAGAGAATAGAATTATCTGAGACAGATAACAGAACGTATACACATGCACCCTGAATTTCTGAATATAATCTTAAATTTCAACTTTGAACTGAAAAAAATCTTAAATGTAGAAAAAAAATCATGCTTTTAAAAAATTGCAGGAATATTCATTCTATAAATTCAGTTGTGCTATTTTTTACTTAAACACATAAATGACTATTGGGAGTACTTAAACATAATACACACACACACACACACAACACTTTGAGAAGTTACATCACTAAAAATAAATAAGCTATCAAGCCATGAAAAGACATGGAGGAAACTTAAATGCATATTACCTGTGAAAGAAACAATTCTGAAATTGTTATGTACTATATTGCTATGTTATATACTAAATTGCTAAGTAATATATTCTCCCAAATAGTATATGATATTCTGGAAAAGGCAAAACTATGGAGAGAGTTGAAAAGTCACTGGTTGCCAATGGATGGGAAAGGGAACACAAGGATTTTAAGGCAATGAAACCATGAAGTTATTAAAAATAAAATGCCCAATTTTCTTAATTACTAAGTGTGACAGTTGATATCTCTGACTTTTCATTTTGACGCTTTTCAAAATTTTTTTGTGGTGGAGGTACATTTTCATCCTTTAGCTTGTGATTATCTTTCAAAATTTAGAGCAATTTTTTGTAAAACCATGGATAAGTCAAAAATTTGTGTTATTTTTGGATATGAGTTCCATCATGGAACCAGTGAAATACCAACAAAGTGTTTATGAAGGATGTTGCTGATGATAGTGCAGTATATGGATGGTTTGAGAAGTTCCATTCTTGCAATTTTTTTTTTTTGTTGGTTTTGTTTTGAGACAGAGTCTCACTCTGTCTTTCTAGGTAGAGTGCTATGGCGTCATAGCTCACAGCAGCCTCAAACTCATGGGCTCAAGCAAATCTCTTGCCTCAGCCTCACAAGTGCCTGGGACTATAGGCACTTACCACAATGCCTGGCTAGTTTTTCTATTTTTAGTAGAGGTGGTTCTTGCTGTTGCTCAGGCTGGTCTGGAACTCCTAACCTCAGACAATCCACCCACCTCAGCTTCCCAGAATGGTAGGATTACAGGGTTGAGCACCTCACCAGGTCCATTTCTGTGATTTTAATCTTAAAAATGAGCTATGTGGGTGACCTGAGACCAAGGTGGATAATGATGAGCTGAAACCTGCAGTGGAAGTGAATCCATGTCAAACTATGCATGAATTAGCAGCAAGGTTTGCCATTACTATTTTAGTAAGATTGGACTATTTGAAATAAATCAGCAAGGTAAATACCTGGATAGATGAGTACTGCATGAATTAAATGAGCATCAGAAGAGAAATGGTCTTGAAGCTTGCCTTTCTTTGCTGTCATGTCATAAATGCTCATTATTTCTTCGTTGTATTGTTACATGTGATGAAAAATGGATTCTTTTTGATTACTGCAAGCATTTAACACAATGGTTGGATAAAGATGAAGTGTCAAGACATAGTCAAAACCCTAATATTCATCAAAAAAAGTTAATGATGTCTGTTTTTTGGTCTTATCCATTACAGTTTCATGAAATCTGGTCAAGAGATTGCTGCAATCAGTTAGATGAAATGATGATTGTGATTAAGCAGCTGACATTGTTCAACAGAGACAGGCCAATCCTCTTGCAAAACAATGCTCCACCACTGCTCAAGCTGCAGAAGCTGGACTTGGAAACTCTCTGTCATCTGCTGTATTCACCAGACCTTGCACCAACCACCCACCACTTCTTCCAGGGTTTGCCCCACTTCTTGCAAGGATAAACATTAAATTCTCAACAGCTTCCCATGGAAGCTGAAGTGTGTAGTACTTAAGTCAATGTGGTACTTGCATAAAACCGATGTATACCCTCCCACATACTTTAAATCAACTCTAGATCACTTATAATACCTAATGCAAAGTAAAGGCTATATAAATATCTGTTATACTGTATCATTTAGGAAATAATGACAAAAGTGTCTTTACATGTTTAGCGTAGATGGAATTAAAAAAAAAATGGATCCAAGATGTGGCATTCACAGATATGAGGGTTGACCGGATATTTAGATGATTAAACTGAAAGCCTGGCCTCTTGCTGCCTCTCTTCCAGTTACCCCTCATGGATCCCTATTCTTGTCTTTATGAATTACTGAAAATTCTCTTTATTTCATGTATCTTACTGTCCAATTACCAGTGGCCAGGTTAATTCATCCAATACCCAACTTCATTGATCTTCAGATTCACAGCGCCTGAAATCTATTAATACTACCATTTGTCTATTAAATTTTATGAGTTATCATTATCATCTGTCTTTGCCTTTATCTCAGTTTACTTCCCATCTCTTAAAGATTTTTACTTACTTGACAAAATGCCACCTCTGGTTAAATTATTTAGCTATTCTGCCCAGTGTCCATGCAATTGAATACAGCGGAAGAAAAATCCGAACTTGCTGAACATTTAAACTTCAGTGACTACAAATATCAAGTTGCCTCCTACTGGTGTCCAGTAACCATAATTTATTTGCCTACTCCATTCACATTTTCAGGGTCCTAGATAGTGATTTCCAGCCTCTGTTTTCTATTTATAGTGTAGACCTCATTTCCTTTTCAAATACACCATTCCAGCCAGCCCTTCTCTCTCTCTCTCTATCTTTCTCTTTCTCTCTATCTCTCTCCTGTTGCTTCCTGGTTCATTTCATGAACATAAAAACATTCTTTTATTCCACCTATCTTTCATTATGATAGCCTGCTCTGCTCATAAATCTTATTACAGCTTTTTCCTCGCAGTTAAGTATTTAGGCAGGCAAATATTTTGGAAGGAAGTATCTCCATTTCACTTATGTTCAGGTTTAAATGCATCATTTAAAACTATAAGGAGAACATAAGATATTTATATTTGAAAATCTCTATGTCAAAGGAGAAATAACAAAAAATTATATTTTGTGAAATTATGCCCTGGCCCTCCCTTTTCATTACTGCATCATGGCTGGCATGTAAGTTAAACAGCTGACTATTGCAAAAGCAAGGAAGAAGGAACAATTGGGCAATCTGCAGAAGTGTTTCCATATGTGTCCAAGAAGCAAGAGTAACAGGACAGCTCTTTTTTTCAAGCTAATAGGGACAGCTCCTTTAATCTAAAGAATATCGTCAGCAGATGATGAGGATTCCAGCAGCAAGGCAAGATAATGCCCTTAGTTCATGCAGGTTAAGGGTGAACAATAAGATCAAAACATGGTAAAGGATTTACTTCTAATCATGGTTCCTCCAGTTACATGGTGATGTTTAAAGACAGTTGGTCAAACAGATCATTTCCTGGAAAATGGTTCCTGTTTTTTTGACAGAGCATTGCTGGTTGCCTTGCAACCCACATCTAAATATGATGATTTATAAACTCATTAATACCAATGGAATTAACCTTTTATGGGAAATGTTGGAGGAATCGCCAAACATAGTTCAGCTAAAACTCTAGACATGCCTACATTTTTTATTTAATTTCCAAATTATTTTAGCTTTTCCATTACTCAGATTTATTTAAAATCAGGTAGTTCATTAGAAAGTACAACTCGGACTTTACCTTACAAACACAAAGAATATAACCTAATCGTATATACCCACCCTCTTATTTATCTGAAATTAAAAAAAGAAATTTATGCTCAACATTGAAATAAACAAGAAGACCACCATTGAATGGGGGCAGATAATATGTAGATTGTTAAAAATGTTAAGACACTGCCTTGAACTTTCTCTTAAGTTTGAAGATGAAGCCAGATAGAATTTTTGATCAAACAGGTTGAAAATAGTTGACAAAACCACTCTGCCCTGGTACTATTTCATGATTTAAAACAAAGCGATAGTCATTAGCCAAAGACAGTGAAGTGGTTTGGTTTCTGCTCAGAGAAGTGGAGGCAAAAAATGTAGATTTTTATCTATTTTAAGCATTCTTTCCGTCAACCTCAAGAAATTTAGCTGTGTCTACCAAATTTTCTGAATCAATGTAGCCGATTCAGGGAGATTCCAGGACAGCAGTTCTCAACCTGTGGGTCCTGACCCACAGGAACTGTATTGAAGGGCCACGGCATTAGGAAGGTTGAGAAGCACTGCTCTAGGATAAGGTGGAGTTGATGGAGAATCAGAGATTTGGAGAGAAAGCAGGACTAGCTATCTACTCCTCATTTCCTCCAGGTTTCATATCAAATAATATATTTTACAGATAACTTAAGCACCTGCTCCTGAAAAATTGTATACGTGTTCCTATAGCAGTCCCAACTACTCAGGAGGCTGAGGCAAGAGGATCTCTTGAGACCAAGAGTTTGAGGTTGCTGTGAGGTATTTTGCCACGCACTACTTGGGGCAAAAAAGTAAGGCTCTGTCTTGATTTAAAAAAAAAAAAGAACTCATCTAATCTTTCATCTTTAACAAATAAAGATACAAAGATTTCTATTTCAATACTCACATGTGTTGCAGAAATTCTGCATGTCATATTGTCCTCTGAAATTGTCCAGTGTACTCTGGTGTGTTAGCAGAATATTCTATGAACACTGAATGTTCAATGAATATGTTCATAGAACATATGAATATATGAACATAGAACATATAAACATATTTATATGAACATAAGAATGTTCTATGAACATTAGAAAGACTTTCTAATGTTCTATAACCTAATGCTCTCCCTTTTATTAACTTAACTGTACCCTTTATCATCTTGTGAGGACATACTCAGGGAAGCACTGACCTAATCTAATTCTTTTCTGATATTTGCATTCCAGAGAGAAAATTCTCTCTTACTGCTATCACATTCTCTCCCCAAATGCAGAAGAGATGTCCGTTCCTCTTGCCTTGTGGTAGGACGTGACAGCCTGTCTTATGAAGGCATTTCAGCTCTGAAAAGATAGAACAAGGAAAGTGTCTCTAGTGTGAAATTCATGCTTTTCTCAGACCCATTGTCCAAATCCTTATCCAGAGTTGGTTTACTGAGTGTAACATGGTGGTACCTGTTGTTTTTATTTGTTTCTTTGTTTGGTGGAGATAGTTTATTTTTTGTTTATTTGTTATTTTTTGCCTAGTAAGCTTTCTCATCTCCCTTCTCCTGGGAACAAAGCCTACTCTCACTACCAGAGAATCAGTTCTTAAACTGTGGTGTGCCCTTTCTTCCTGGCAGCTGTGATAAATTCAAAGTTGAGAGCATCACAAAAACAGGGCCCATCAGGGTCTTTCTGCAAGATGGGTACTGGGGAAGAGTAACTCTCCCTTTCTACAGAGCTTATTCAGCTGGAGGACATCTGTGGTTACCTGTTTGCTTAGTGTAGGAAGAGAGCCCCAGAAGCCAGATAGAAACAAGCTGTGGAGACAAGGAGAATCTGGGCAAGGTGGGCTCCTGCTTCTCATCCCTGAGAAACCTGAGTTCCAAGGAACTTTGCTGATGTGAAGAACAGAAGTCCTCTTCCCAGCTCTGTAATCCATAAATAATTTTAATTAATTCCATTGAAATGTAACTTATAAAGGGTGCCCCCTTCTTTGTCAGGATCAGATTAGCAGTGCAGGACTTTGATTCAGAGCTCTTATATACAGAATTTAAATGTCAATCACATCTGTGATAAATTATTTTCGTGTTAAACCTACTTTTACAGTGAAGAGAGTTTGTTTTTTCAGGCTTAAAATCAGGCAAAGGTTTCTCTTAACTTAAAGCATTGTGTATTCTACTATCTGAATCAGGTAGTCTAAGGTCATTGTTAAAATTTGTGGTTGCAATTGCCCCAGAAATAGCAGGGAAGAAGTGTATTTCTCCGTGGAAACATTGCATTTGGCTCATGTTGGCAGGGAGGGGGTTGTGAGAAATAGAGTTCTTTATTCTGACTTCTTTACAACAGCCTTCATGAAACACTCTGTTACATGACATAGAAAAAAGTGTCCCCTTCCTCTGTGTGCCTTTCCTGTTTAGCAAAATTTGTCCTCAAAGATGTTATCAACTGAACAGAATGTTTTGTGTCTGGAGCTTTTGGTCAGTGAGTTGAATGTTGCAATGAAACTCACAATGATGCCATGCTGACCTAAAGTCCTGGAGGGCCACTCTGTTATCAGGTAAAAAGATAGGCGGCAGAAGGTCGTGATATGTGTGCTCACGTTCTGATCGCTGTGCCCAGAGATGTATTTAGTTCTTGGGTTTCTTCCCACATGGCACCTCCTGCTGCAATTTATTGATGCCAGATGTCCTTTGTATCAGTAAGACTTGTAGCAATGTCTATTTAAAGTTAAATGGAGTAATTGAAGCCAGAGCATCATACTTTGAATGAAGTAAATCAAAGCACATCACAGTCATAAAAATGCAGACGAGGGAAAGCATGAATGAGAGAAATCCATTAGAAAAAGAAAGCCAGACTAATAGAGACCAAACAGCTCTGATTAAAATTTATCATCTCACACGACACTGATAGAAATCAATTGGTTAACTGGTCAGAGCTCTGACGCCACAATTAGTGAGCTTGCTTCACCATATAAATTAGGCAGAAGTCTTTTGTCATAATGACCTCCTTCTCCATGACAGCTCATAGAAAACAATTCTTCACTTGAATTGCCGTTGGGATCAGATGCAAAAACTCTGGCTAATGATAAGAGACATGGACCTGAAGTCTAATCATTTTACCAACATAATGCTGTAGACAGAGGTTTTAACAAATCAAGGCTTAGCTAGTGATTGATGGTAGGAAATGGAGACATGTTTTAAAGTCTGATTTAAAAGAAAACTAAGACAGGAAGGACAGTGTGATTAGAAAGGCTCAAAGCAGACCATGAACCATGAGCATTAATAAATGTGGATTTTAATAGGTGCAGGTCCGGCGGCCAGCAGCCAGCAGCCAGCAAGAACTTAGACTGATTGAAAAGAAATGAGAACTTTTAGTATTCCTCTACTAAATTGGATCATCAGAGGCAAACATAAATATACCAAATTATAGTAGTAATTTAAAAGTATAGAAATCAAAGATATTAAGACTAAAATTATAACATGCAAGCCCGGCAGGATAATATTTTAAAGAAGTCAACTGATGTTTTCCTTTTTAACTATATTTTTTTCCAGGCATCTTTCCCTATATGTTGCTGTACACAGGCAAGAACTTGGCTCTGCATTCACCACTTCAATGAAGGGATGTGTCAGGACGCAACGCAGAAGGGGACTGCCAGGCTCTGCCTTTTGTACTCCAAAAGCATACATTCTGTTGGAAAAATATTAAGGATTTAGAATATAATGCATAGGAAAAGCAAAGGAAAGAAAGTGAGATTTCATGCCTATTGCCACCCAGACCAGAAGAATCCCCTGGGTGGCAGAGAGAAGAGAAGAGATGAGATGGGGAATAATGAACAAGGGAAAATGGAGGCCTTTGAGAGAGCGGCCCTGTGGCTGATTCTATACCAAGACACTCAGAGTGTGATTAGAGGAAGGCAGCAAACATCAGGGAGAATAAAGAACATCTGGGTAATGGGTCAGGCAGACGGGGTCCTGGACGGACAGAGAGCTCCCCTTGCCCCATCACAGAGCAGAAGCTGCAGAATGATGTCCATGCTCAGTCTGGCTCTAGCATAGATCAGAGGTACCAACAGCCTTGAAGGAGCCTAAGAACAAGAAGGGTGCCTCCAGAAGGATCTGTGTAAGTGAATGACTAAAGATTAAATAGAAAAAGGTAGGTCTTTGAGGATTTTCCCTTGGATAGATGACTTAGGGGCCAAATATGTCATACTATCATGCACGCACTGAAGTTGCTGGAACTTAGGAACAACCCTCCAACACTTCTGCAAAACAATTTGAAATAAAAATTGAGTTGTTGGTTGAAAAATAAATCATGCATATAGGCTTAAGGACTTATATTTCTAACATAAAAGTATTCTGAATGCATCTGAATAGAAAAATATACACAAAATGGGATGAGGCATATACAACTCCTAAGAGTCTATGTAGTCTCACCTATAGAGAGAGGTGACCGCCACTTAATCCCCTTTTCTTTCCTGGTGATTTTCAGCCAATCTAGCCCCTGGGACTGATCATTCTGACATATAACGCCATCAAACAACCATTTGTTCCATTATTGCAGCCAGGGAAATTTCAAGCAAATCAACCAAAGAAAGGTGTTTTGCCTTTATAATACCTGTGAGGGTCTTGTCTCCATAGCTGCTTCCCATCTGCAGCCATGAGGAGGTAGAGTGTGTTACTGGGAAGCACATGGTATGGCACGGTGGAGACTAATAAAGTGAGGAACCATGTCAAGCCACTTAAAATTTTAAAGCAATGAAAAGGTAAGATGACGCATCTCCCAGGTTTTTTGAAGGAATTACAAAGTATACTAGGAAAAATAGGACTAGGGACATTATTTTGAAATTCCTCCTACTATTTCAATAGAAGAAAAAAAAATTTTTTTTGAGACCGAGTCACTTTGTCACCCTTGGTAGGCTGCCATGTAGTGATAACTAACAGCAACCTCAGACTCTTGGGCTCAAGTGATCTTCTTGCCTCAGCCTCTCAAGCTGGGACTACAGGTGCCCACTCCACCATGCAGCTATATTTTTTAGAGACCTGATCTCGCTCTTACTCAGGCTTGTCTTGATTTCTTGAGGTCAAGCAATTCATCCATCTTGGCCTCCCGAAATGCTGACATTACAAGCATAAGCCGCCATGCCTGGTATATTTTATTCATTTTTGATGGAGTCAAGCTGGATGTCTTCATAAAACTAAAGGTGTAGACAAAATTTCAAGAGAAGGCAGGGAAAATGAAGTGAGACCCAGTGTAGGAAAAAAAAAAAGTTAAATTCTACACGTATGGAAGCTCTGTATAAGAATTTAAGAGAAACACAGAAAATAACCTTATGGCCTTCTGATAAAAAAGAATTTCTGAAACAAAATGTAGTAATTACAGGTCATTAAGGAAAAAATGAATAACTTTTGTTCATTTAACTTCAAAATTTTTAAAAAGTATATTTAAAGATAAAGGAAAGCTATTGATTAGGAGGCTATATTTAAAGAATATATAGAATACCAAAGATTAATTCCCCAAATATGCTAAAAAAAGTTACATATACACCTGCACAGTAAAATATTATTATTATTATTTTATGTTTGTTTGTTTCAGTTTTTGGCCAGGGCTGGGTTTGAACCTACCACCTCCAGCATATGGGGTCAGTGCCCTACTCCTTTGAGCCACGGGCGCTGCCCCACAGTGAAATAATACTTTACATACACACAAGACTAGTTAAACTTACCAAGTCTGATAATACCAAGTTCAGATGAGGGCATGCAGAAAAAGGAGCTCATGCTGGTGACAATGTAAGAGAATAGAACAACGTGGACGATAATCTCTCCACGCCTTGCATAATTAAAAATTTATATTTGCTGTGTGCCCCAAGTCCTACTTCTCAGCTGATAACCTATAAAAATAGTTCATTACAGACAGCATTACTTTTACTAGCAATATATTAGATAACTTTCATATCATCAATAGAGGAATACAATAGGCAAAATGTGGTAATGCTAGGGAATAGTTACAGTAATGGGCAAGCTGACAATATTTCACAGTGGTTAGCCTTCAAAAATATAATCTTTTATTAAAAAGGCAAGTTTCAGAATAATCTGTATAGCATAATACACTAATGTGTTTTTAAAATATTTTGTATTTTTTAGGATGAGGAACAAAGGGAACATTATCTGTGAAGAAACTTGAAATTTCTCTTATGATTTCAAGTAGAAGAAAACATTTATTCTCTCTCTCTCTTTTTTTTTTTTTTTTTGAGAAAGAGTGTCACTTTATCACCCTCACCCTTGGTAGCATGCCGTGGAATCATAGCTCACAGAAATCTCCAACTCTTAGGCTCAAGTGAGCCTCTTGCCTCAGCCTTGATGAAAATACAATCAAATATTACAAAGTGTTAATTTTAGACAGTAATTATTGTTTTTCTTTGTATTTTTTATGTTTATTAAAATTAAAAAGTAGAAAAACATGAAATAATAAAAAATACTTGTTTCCATTTTAGAAAATGTTTGAGATAGTGTTGAAAGGCATGACTTAAAATTTAACAGATTCCAATGAGCATCACTACTCATACACTTTTTATATTGGACCAACTTTCATGCATCAAGGTAAGAACTCAGTTTTGAGTCTTGGGACAGTAGAGGTGTTAACAGGTTATTTACTTCTTGAGTCATTTTACTAATCTACTCCTTAAGTTCCTCAAACTCATACTAAATTCCAAAATAAACACAATTTCAATTATCTCATTTAAATATAAAAATCACACCTTGCTAAGTTGGAAGAAAAAGGATTCAAAGTAAAGACTTTTTTTAGTCTTAGGAAAATAGTGTTCATTATATTCAGGATTAGATGCTGAGCAATTCCTTGTTTTAATACTGTGGAGGTATCTACACTGCATAAGAAAGGCATTGAATGCATGGACTTTGGTGGCGGGAGAGAGAAAATATGCAAGTAGGGAACAAATGCAATTACAGGATAGTTACATTAGTTTCCTATGGTGCCAAAACGAAACACTATAAATGGGCTTTTATTATCTCAGTGCTGGAGGCTAGCAGTCAAAAATCATGTTATTGTCAGGGCTAGTTCCTTCTGAGGACTCTGATGGAGAATTTGTTCTTAGTCTCTTTCTTAGTTTCTGGTAATGGCCTTGACATTCCTTGGTCATAGATGCATCACTCCAATCTCCACCTCTATCTTCTCATAGCTTTATTCCCACGTGTCTATAGTCTGTGTCCAAATTTCCCTCACCCTGTAAGGACATGAGTCATATTGGGTGGTGATTAATGGTCTCCTGTTACAGATATCAACTGATTAAATCTGGAAGTCCCTACTTCCTAATAAGGAAATTCGTATTTATAAGTACTAGAGGTTAGGACTTCACGGTAGAGAATTTGGGTGAACAGAAATCAGTCAGTAATAATGATATAGTTCAGAGTCCCCGAAAAAGGTAATGATCGTTTCTAGTGCTAAAGAAATCTTATTCAAAGAAGGGAGACTTGACCTGGAGATGGGAAAGGAGAATTTTTACCACAGAGAACATTCCAGATAAGAGAAATTGAGTGTGAAATATGACCCTGTAACAAAAATCTGCGTTTAAAAGAATCAATTTCTTTCTTAGAGTTTTCAGTGGTCATAAGATCATTAGCAATAATGTGATCCAGCTTCTCCACTCATTCTTTCATTTAATAATTCATCCATTCAATAAATATGGTCAAGTTTATTGATATTGGATCCTACATTATCAAGTGTAGGCACTGTTGAGTACAGGAGGCATAATACTGTCACATAAGGTGACACAGCATCTGTCCTCATGGAGGGGACAGAGTTAATAAAAGAATCACACAAACAAGTATGTGTATAAAGCTTGTCGACAAATATTGGGATAGGAAAATGCCCAGAGCTAGGACAGCATAAAAAAGGCTCTTTTGGTCTAGTCAAGGCATCAGTATTTCCCTGAGGAAGTGACAATTCATTCCACATATGAAGGTAGATAAAAGTTAACAAGTCCAACAAGGGAAAAATTCAGTTTCCCAAAGAGAAGAAAAAGCAAATACCCTGGCAGGGACAAGCTTTGTAAGACCAAGTCCCCAGGGAAAGCTATGATGGTTTAGGCAGAGAGGGCAAGAACAGGCTTGGTGGGAGGTGAAGCTGGAGCCACAGCAAGGGGCCAGAGCTTCAGGGTCATTTATAAGGCTAGGTCCTTGTATTCCAGATTTCAACTCAAGTTTTACCTTCTCTGAGATAATTTTTGGATCACTTATTTGAAATAATATCTAACCTTGAAACTCAGTTTGTTTCTATTTTCTTGGCTTGTTGCTATGAACATACGTATATAATTTATCATTATGTTTATCTACTTTACACCCTGAAAGTGAGTTCTCTTAGAGAGAAATTTTATCCTTTTTCTTTAACGATGCATCCTCATTCCTTCATGTAGTACCAGAGATACACAGAAGATGTTCAAAAATGTTACTTAAATAAATAGATAAATACACACAGTGTTCATTAAAGCAGTAAGGATAAAAATGTGAGAAAGATAAACAAAAACAGTTATGAAGTTGCCTAAACTTTTCACCAAAATAAGTAATGACTTCGAAAACAGTCACTTTAGAAAAATATTTATTTGTGGGTAAAGTTAATAAAAACTTACAGTATCTTTTTAATCCCAAGTTAACCTATAGGAATCATAATATTATAATAATTTTTTCCTAGAAAAATAAGTCTTCACTTTCCAAAGGGCCATTGAAATCTTGTTCAAAGATGCCTTTAAGGAGGTAATGATGTCACACTTTATGTAATGAAATAAGGTGTAGAAAACATATCTGACCACCTAATTAGTAGAGTTTGTATATTAAAAAATTTTAATTAGATTATTTTCATTTTTAAACCTTAAAATAAAGCTGCTCTTTATAATTACTCAATAAAAAAGCCAATTGTTAATTTTGTCTGACATAAACTAAAACTAAGTAGATCATTTCAATTTGAATGTTCTTTACCCATTCTTACTCTGTAAAATTACTTGAAATAAAAAATTATAAATAGATTTCACACGTCTGCATAACGTGTTCAACTTCTGATTTGCCTAAAGTGTAGTGTTCTATTGATTACTGCAATCATTTCTTTATTTTTATTATTTGTTTTTTAATCAATCACAAGTATCTCTAATGCTGGTAGCTTTTCATAATTGAGTAACAAGTCTTACAGAACAGCTCCAATGTCCCCAAGAGTGTGTAATAGAGATATAAGTAAACAAAATACAGTTGGCATTGTTTTTTTCAGTTCACAGTCCTATGTTAGAATGAATCAGTGGTCAAGAGCACGAATTCTACAATAAGTAAGAAAGTTGTTCATAATACCTCCTTTATATCCTTTTAATGTTTGTAGGATCTGAAGATAAGTCCCTTCTTTCATATCTGATGTTGGTTATTTGTCTCTCTCTCTCTCTGTTGATCATTCCAGCTAGATCTTTTTATCAATTTGTAGACTTACTAATTTTCTACACTGTTGTACAGATTACTTTCATTTAGATAACATTGATGTCCTAAGGATGAGCCCCTAACCGAATAAAGCCTATGAAATATGATACATTTTCTTAGATGTTGTTGCACTTGAACATGCATATACAAGTAAGCTAAGGTGACTGCCACCATTTTGTCACCACATGCAAGAAATGGATGTTGATAAGAACCAATTCACAGAGTTTCCCTTTAGAGATTAAGAAAATCTGGACCTTGGTATATCTTTTGAGTCCAAATCAAAATAAGTTCACAATCTCCCTTTGGACAGTTATATAAAGTAATACATTTCCTTTCCAATTAAGGCTTTATGATTTGCGGTATGTTTGTGTGTGTGTGTGTGTGACCTACAATTGAAAGAATCCTCCTTATACAACATACTTTGCAGTGTGTAAATGGAACAAGTGTAGTAATCCTGACCAAAAAAAAATATATATCTGTATACAGTAGGCATTAAAAGCAATAACTCTTAGTCAAGATGGTACAGTAAGTTGACATAGGAATTCTGCCCATTTACCTAATCTATCTTCAATATGCATTCACACTCTACAAATATAAATAAATACTTGATGGACAGGCACAGTGGCTCAAGCTTGTAGTCCCAGCACTTTGGGGGCTGAGGTGGAAAGATCTTGAGCACAAAAATTTGGTGTGTTACAAGGAGTCATGGTCAGGGCACTACATTCCAGCCTGGGTGATAGAGTGAGACCCTGTCTCTAATGAAAAAAATAAACCACTCAGTAAATTTCTTTTAAAATTTAAAATAGATAAATAAATATAAATTCAAGAGCAAAAAATAAAAAAGGAGAATTTCAGTTTATGAAAGAAAAAGTAGAAAATAGAAGGTCCAAAAGTATATACATTCTCAACACTATTATGGCTGACGATTATTCCCAGAATAGGAAGTAATAATAACTAACAACTATATAGTACATATTATGTTGCAGAAATCATTCTAAACACCTTAGTACATCAAATTATTAAATCTCTCCATGAACTTGTAATGTTATATACGATTATTATTCCTCATTTTGAAGGAATTGGAGTAGAGAAGGGTAAACTAATTTATGTAAGATTACATAGCTATTAAGTGGCATAAAAGGAAAAAAAGAAAGCTCTGCTCAATCTGTGAATAAAAACTAGAAATTCTCTATCCTCCTACTCTGTAAGGGAAGGAAGAAACAACTGGACTACCTGGAATTATGATCAAAAACAGCTTTATCCCCCCACCAAGTCTACCCTTAGTTAAAATAAATTCAAAAGCCTTACTTTTCCAGGGATAAGGATAAATAATTAGATGCAGAAAAACCCTGAGGAGAAAGACTAACATAGAGACCAGTTGTACCCATTGGTTAGGAGAGATTCCACAGCTCAAGGTATGGTAAGACTCCAGCAGAGATAACCTCCATGTAAGACGAGCTAAAGGCAGAAGTTATAAACATGACAAACAGTCTACCATCAAGAAATATAATCCATAGATCTACCAAGGGGAGGAATTCATACCTGAGGAATCAGCAATAATAAAACAATCTTAAAACAACTTCCAACAAGTATGTTTGAATTGTTCAAAGAGGTAAAAAAAATTACCCAATTTTTTCAGCCCTCCCACTATGCCCCTCGCTACATTCTATATGATATGTTTAATTAAACTCAGCAACTCTATGAAGTAAATAGGTAATTTTATCCCTAATTTAATGTGAGGAATAACAGAGCTGAAGTAAGTGATCTGGCATCATATTTCTAGCAGATGAAGAAGTCAAGATTCAGTTCAGTCAGTCTAGCTCCAGAGGCACTTTCTGACTAGAGGAATCTAGAACATATCACTGCCATAAGGTCTTAAATTGTCTACAACCACTCCATCAATGGAGTCCACATCCACTCAATTTATCCTTTAATTATCAATTTATTGTTTATCATTTAATTATCAATTTATTGTTCAATCCATATCAGTAAGAACCCTGGGGACATATTTGTAAGAGACTAAAGTTGCACTTAAGAAGGTTGCAGTTTAGAACAGATTTAGAAAGATAAGATAATACATTTAAAGTGTCATATGGTATGATAAACAATTCAGAAGTGAATGTTTCTGAATTAAACTTATAAGTTAAGTTATTCAAACCACAGCTTCTTAGAAGAAAGTGGTTGTCTAGAAGAAGAAGAAGAAACATGTTTGTGGAAGAAGACCTGTATGGCAACATTTGCTATGAGCCACTAATGGAGCCAAGAATGAAAGAACAAAATTCATTCCCTGATTGGCCATAGTAGTAAAGATAAAGCAAAAACATGTCAACTATAAGAAATGGCCAATACAAGAGGACCTATTTTCAGAAATATATTTTAATTTTAATTAAAGGTTACCCGCACACACACAAAAATAAGTACTATGGAGTGGGAGGAAGAAAAGGAAGGAAGAAGGGAGGGAGAGAAGGGAGGGAGAGAAGAAGAGTGAGAAGGGGGAAGAGAGAAGAGGAAAAGAGGGAAGAGGGAAGGAGGCAGGGAGAGAGAGGACGGACCAAGGGAAGGATGCTCTCACAGAGAGAAACATTGAATACAAAAGGCCCTTGAATTCAGTGGAAGACATTGTGTGCCATCTTAATAGCTTTCTCATTGTAGCACACTGAATATTTTCATGATCAACCAATTTCTTTTTTGCAAGCTGGAATAAATTATGAAGAATTTGAAACCTTGGATGAAGCAGCTTGGAAGACGTATCAATCATGCAGGAGCTGTGCCTTCCTCATCTACCTCTCCAAAAACTTAAGGGATCATTATCTCAAGATACACTGCTAGGCACATTCTGGTCCTAGAGACCAAAAGACCTTATAATTTATAGTAAATAATGAAAGTTTTGTGCATTATTTTATCTTCTACTTAGGGACATCATTTCTACATACCTATTTTCTTCTCCAGGAAAGGAGATCAATGACTGCTCCATTACCCTGCTCATTCTACTTTAGGAGAGGTAGCGTGAACTCTCTGGTGAATTTGGGTAGGACAAACCAGTTATCTTTTACTCTTCATTTGATCACCTTCCATAAGGTTTCAGTCATTCCTCCAAGGTAGGCTCTCTCTCTCTTCACTGGGAGGGAAAGCCATCCCTGTCCAGCTTTGTCATGTCTGTATGAGTAAGCCTAGACACTTGTCCATGGATATAAGTGTGTCTTCCAATCTCATCTTCATCTATAAAAACAATGATATTTTGATATCCATTTCATGTCTGTGTTGTAGTATTTCTCAAATTGATAAAAAAATACAGGTGGGAAAGAAGGATGATATTTATGTTATACTCTCTAGCACTGTCCAATATTTTGCAGTGGTACAGATGTTCTGTAACATATCCTGCCTTATTTGGTGGCTATTGGCCTAATGTTGCTATTGAATATATTAAACGAAACTAATTCTACTAAAGAATTGAATTTTTCATTGATCTTAGTTGCAATTCATCTAAATTTAAATCTAAATCTAGTGGCTATCATATTATATAGCAAATGTCAGATGAGAATGCCTCTCTTTCATACTGTTGCTTTCTTTCTCATCCTGAGCCACACAGAATACACATCATGACCAATAAGGCTAAGTGAGGAATTCTGTCTTGGCTTTAGCCCTACTGAGTGTGTCGGGAAGAGATATGTATGAGTGTTGAAGGAATTGTCAATAAAATGTATGAGATCACCACAGAGGAAATGAAAATTTCTAGAGAGATACAGAAAGGCTTCCTAGAACTGTCATTGAGGGGAATTGGGCAGCCTATAATTGAACACTAGCTAATAGGGATCTTGCTGTAAATCTCTGTAAGAATAAGACAGATATCACCTGCTTTATAACCTGGCTTGGAGTTTTAATTAGTTCAGTTGCCAGAAGACAGACTCTGCCAACAATAGAAATGAGATGTTACTGATATTAAAGTCCCATTGTTAAATTTTTCACCATAATTTTTTTCCCTAGGTCTATGTCTGGAACAGTTTTCTTACATCTCCTCCTATAATAGAATTTTTATGCTTTCATGCCTTATATTTAAGTCTTTTATTCATCTGGAATTAATTTTTGTATATTGCAAGTGATAAGGGTTCTGCTTCATTCTTCTGAATGTGGCTATCCAATTTTCCCAACACTGTTTATTGAACAGCGCACCCTTTCCCAGTGTACGTATGTTTTTGTTTGCTTTATTGAAGATCAGTTGGTCATAGCTGTATGGTTTTATTCCTAGAATTGTTAATCTGTTCCAATGGTCTATGTCTGTACTTTTTCATCAGTACCATGCTGTTTGGATTACTATGATTTGAAATCAGATAATGTGATGCCTTAGATCTTTTTGCTTAATATTGTTTTGTGTTTTAGTTATTTGGGCTCTTTTTTTTTTCTTTTTTGGTTCCAAATGAATCTTAGGGTTATTTTTTTCTAGATGTGTGATATAAGATTTATTTGTTTGTGTTATCTAAAATTTCTTTCATTCATGTTTTGTGTTTCCTCTGGTAGAGATCTTGTCCCTCCTTAGTTAAGTATATTCATAAGTATTGTATATTCTTTGTAGCTGTTGTAAATGGTATTGAGTCCTTGACTTGACTCTCAGGTTGACTGTTATTAGTATATAGAAAGGCTACTGATTTGTGTACATTGGTTTTGTAACCTGAAACTTTGTTGAATTTATTTATCAATTCTAGGAGTCTTTTGGTGGAGTCTTCAGTATTTTATAGATAAAAGATTAAATCATTAGCAAACAGGTAGAGTTTGATCTTATTTTTCCCTAATGCCCTAAATAAATCTTTCATTTCTTTAAGTTTCATTATATCTTTTATTAAATTGTCTACCTCTTTAATAACTTTTACATTTTATTCATTTATGTCCTGATTTTGAGGGGGGAGATTTTTTTGTTGGTTTTCAACTTTTTAATCAATCCTATTCACCTTATTTGGCATCCACATTCTGAACTTCAAATCTATTTCAATAATTTCCTTTGGGTTGGGGTCCATTGTTGTAACTGTATTGTAATCCTTTGTGGATATTGAACTTACTTGTTTTTTTCCTGTTACTAGAGTTATTTTGCTACTTTCTTCTCATCTGAAACCTGTTTTTAGTTCAGAGCAAGAAGGTTTTCAATGTCCTATTCTCCTTTTCTAGGAATGCTCCTACTTAGTGAGGGAAAGGAGAGGTCCCTAAATGGTGCATTTGTGTCTTAATCCAGAAGCTATGGAGGGACAGATATACTGAAAGACTTTAACATAGCTGTTCGGCACTGTTACATCACCCTCTGGTTATCATAGTCCAAGAGGGTGCTGAGGGATCTCAATGTAGGGTAGAAGGTTGGTCACCAGGCAGCTGTGTGGACCACAGATGTGGTGCCAAACAGCACACAAGTGTAGGGGCAAGGCCTCTGGGTAGTTCAAGGAACCACAGGACTGGGCTACTGAACAGCTGGGCTCTTTCCCACTGAGGCTGCTGCTGTGGGACTTTTCATATTAGGTAAGCACCTTCCATCCCGTGGAGTAGAGGGTTCAGCTCCCAGTCATAGGGTATATGAGGCATATGAGAGAAGCTGTTCTCCCTCCTCCTCCCCCAGCCTGGCAGTGCCAATGTGAAGGCAGCTGCAGCAAAGCCGACCCCTGTGCTGACTAGGTGCTCTGGATCCTGGAGCTCTGAATGGCTTCAGTTATAGCAGTCAGTGGGTGCCTTTTCTGCCTACTCTCCAGTGCAATGTTACTGAAGTCTCCAAGCAGCACCCCGATCAGTACAGAGGCTTGATGAGTGGTGGGGTCCTCTCACAGCTCCAGTCAGTGTCTGCAAGGGAGCATGGAGCCCCAGGCTTCTCTCCTCTGAGCCTTCTCCGTGTGTGCCCAGGTACCTTCCGATCATACTGAGTGGATCACACTCTCTCTCTCTCCTTCCTTCTAGTGTCTCTCATCACTTCTCTGAAGATTCTCAATATTCTGTCAAAGAAGGTCCTCCATAGGTGGGCATCCCCATGTAACTTTTAATCCTTTCCTTGAGAACAGCATGTGTGGGCTGCTTCCAGTATGGCATCTTGGCACCAAAACTATACCTTTTATATAGATGAGAAAACTGCAGTTCATAGAAGCTAAGGAATATGCAAGGTGTTAAAAGAAGCAGTGGAAAGTGTTTTTGCACTAAATATTCTACTTCTACTTGCAATTACACTGTCAATATTTCTTAGAAGGACTTTTTATTAGGTAGAAATTACAAGAATTTTAACAGATATTACGACTTATAGCTTGAGTCTCCCTTGAACACAAAGTTCTTTTAGAGAGTTCTTTATATAACAATTAGACTATAGTTTTTGTTTGTTTGTTTGTTTGTTGTTGTTTTTTGTTTTTTTTGGGGGGGTTTGGTGTATGTGTGTCTCTGTGTGTGCTGCTGCCTTTAACATGGAAGGGCCAACCCTTTTTCTCATCTTCAGGTATGTTTATCCTTTGTAGTACTAACCCTAGAAAAGTAAATGTAAATTTTTATTAAAGTTCAGATATTTCTAAAGGTAGATTTTGAGTCAAGAGCATTGGCATTGGCCCAAGTATTTCTTAATTTGTTTGTCTCTGGAAGAGAGAAGAGGTTGCTGATAAAATACTATGTATTTTTTTTTAATTAAATGGTTATGGAGAGTGGAGTGGGTGCTGCCTAAAGTTTCACAGTGAGTGTCTAGACAAACAATGAGAATAGGAATGACTTTAACAACATTTGGAGGAAAGAAATCAGCATCAGTGATAAAAACAAATCAATCACTTAAGTGCTCAAACATATGGAATTCACCTTCTTCTGGAAGAGAAGAAATCCATATTGGTAGAGACCCATGTTTAGTACTATTTCAATGTTTGCATTTAATTTTTTTTTTCTTAAGACAGTCTCACTCTGTTGCCCCAGGCTACAGTGCCATGGCATCAAAGCTCACCACAACCTCAAACTACTGGGCACAAGGGATCCTCTTGCCTCAGCCTCCCAAGTAGCGGGGACTACAGTGTGTGGCACCATGTCTGGATAATTTTTCTACTTTTAGTATAGACTATGTCTCACTTTTACTTAGCCTGGTCTTGAACTCCTGAGCTCAAGCAATCCCCCTGCCTCAGCCTCCTCAGAGTGCTAAGATTACAAGCATGATCCACCTTGCTTGGCCTGCATTGTAAAATTTTTGTTTCATGTTTTCTCTAAATGTCCCAAAATAGTGATAATAATAAATAACATTTGTTAGACATTTACTATAATATATATGAGCCACCATGATTAACACTTCATATGCAGCATCTCAACCTTTGCCACAAAATTATTAGCTAAGCATCATTATCCCTATTTGGTATCTGAAGAAACTGAAGCTAAAAAGAATGAAATGCCTTGCTCCAGATCACCAGAGAGTAAGTGGAAATGTTAGGAATTGTATTCATAGAGGCTGAATCTACAGCAACTATCCCGAATTATTGTATTCCTGTACTTTCTTTAACTTTACTTCTGAGAGCACCAACTATCCATTCTGGATTAATCCAATCTGAGGAATATTTGCATGACCTTTGTTCTACCACTCAGTTACTTTTGCAAATTTGTTTTAAGATATAGTTACCTATGTTTCACAGTTCAGCCTAGATGGCATCCTGAATGTCCCTGCCATCATCCCCTGACATGTCCCTCTAAATATTTGACCATCTGGCTTATCACAGTTATTATTGATAAAAACAAACCAGTGCCCACTATTATATGACTATTTAAATAAATCACAGCTCATCCACAAAAGACATATACATATTGAAAAGTATGTTGTATAAGAGTAACTATTGACATGAAAAACATTTGACACTATTTTCGCATAGCAAAATGTTTTGTATTATCCCTTTTGGTGAAGAAGTATGTAAAAATGTTAACATTGGTTACTTTCATCTAATAGAATTTCCCATTGTATTTGTATTTTTGTCTGAAATTTTCTGATTTTATACAGAATTTGTTTTGATTCTTTGACAAGAAATTATATCTTTAAAAATAATTTAAAAATTTCAGCATTAAATCAATTTTACTGTATTAAATTTTTGGCAGGTGATGATGATCCCCATCAAATCTAAATTCCTCTGAACACTTAATTCCGTTGCCATGGATATGGCATGTATATGGACATTTTTTTCCTGTTAATTTTTTTACTAAATCATAACTGTGTACATTAATGCATTTATGGGGTACAATGTGCTGATTTTATATACAATTTAAAATGCTTACATCAAACTGGTTAGCATAGCCTTCACCTCACTTAATTATGGTGTTAAGACATTTATACTCTACTCTTAATAGAATTGACATATACTCTTGCAATATGAACCATAGGTGAGGTCGCACCAATTACCCTCCATCCATCTGGCCTCCCACTTCCCTCCCCTTTTTCCTCCTTCATTCTGGGCTATAGTTGTGTTTTATCTTTCATATGGAAGTGTGGGTGATTATATATTGGTTTCATAATATTACATTGGATACTGAGTACATACTTTTTCTTCCATTCTTGAGATACTTTACTAAGAAGAACATGTTCCAGCTCTGTCTACATAAACATAAAATAGGTAAAGTCTCTGTATTTGTTTAGGCTGCATAATATTACATAGTATACATATACCACAGTTTATCAATCCATTCATGGGTTGATGGGCACTTGGGATCGTCCATGACTTAGCAATTATAAATTGGGCTTCAATAAACATTGAAGTATCTTACTTTTTGCTACTTATAGTAGCAAATATCTTTGTAGTAAAAGATTTTCGATCATCTGTATATATACTTAGTAGATGTATGGCAGGATTGAATGGCAAGTCTGCTTTTAGTTCCCTAAGTGTTCTCCAAACTTCTTTCCAAAAGGAACATAATAGCTTGCATTCCCACCATATATAGACATGTTTATAATTATTTTATATATATGTTTAACTCTACAGAATAATAAGAAAAATGAAAAAGATACTGTTATACATGCTGTTCTTATACCCAACTTGAAACAGAATATTAAAATTCCCGCTAGAGGTGGTACCTGTGGCTCAGTGAGTAGGGTGCTCGCCCCATACACTGAGGGTGGTGGGTTCAAACCCAACCCCAGCCAAACTGCAACAAACGACAACAACAACAAAACAAAAACAAAAACAATAGAGCTTTCTAGAACTTCTTTAGGACAGGATGGAAGAGAGCAGATTTTTTAAAATTCCAGTTAGAAATTACAAATCAAGGTTCCCTGGTTCCTGGTTAACCTCACACATTTACCAACCCCCTGCTTATCATCAATTCATTTACATAATTATTAGATATATAAATATTTATATATTTTAAAATATACTCCATATTAGTATATAAGAATAAATACAAAAATACATTTACATATAAATATGGCATATATTTGTATATTAATAAATTAAATAATCATTTAAATATTATATTTACACATAAATATTTATTTAAATATATTTATATGAATATAAAGTTTAATTATGAAGATGTAAATACATTTATATATTTTATATATTTATAAGTATTTCACATATGTTAGAGTATAGTAAGCTTTATTGAGATAGCCCCTTAGTATAGGAGGAATTTACAATTTCAATAACATGAAGGGAAAACAATCAAATGATGAGGCTCTAAAGAAAAAATAACACTTAGAGCAATTATTGTATATCTGGACTTATGAAAACCCGGGCAAGGAGAAGCAAGAGTTTATGAGACAGAAAAAGTCAGTACAGCTGGAGGGGAAAGAAGTAGGGGAACTGGACTGAATAAGTGCTGGGGAGGCAGGCTTGTCGGCCAAGAAGAGTTTAGGTTTACTCTCTTCTTAGTTGGAAGCAGTTGATGATTTTTAATAAGATTGGCTTTTCCTTCTGAAAGAGTATTCTTGGCATAGAGAGAGGACAGATTGGAGAGAAACAAGAAGAAATAAGGATAATTTGTTTAGGAGGTTACTGAGAAGTTCAGGTGAGAAATGGCCCCTTGACCAGGAAGACAGTAGACATGAAGCAAAATGAATGGATTTGAAAAATATTTAGGAAGCAAAATGCAAAGAGACTGAGAGGTGAAGAAGAGGGAGGTTTAATGGGTGACTTGGACTATGACCGTCAGAGGATAGAAAACATTGCAGGGAAAAAAAGACTAAGGAATTCTCAAGAATCATAAATCTGAGGTCAGGCATGGTGGCTCACGCCTGTAATCCTAGCACTCTGGGAGGTCAAAGTGGGTGGAGTGCCCGAGTTCAGGAGTTCAAGATGAGCCTGAGCAAGAATGAGACCCCTTCTCTATTAAAAATAGAAAAACTGGCCAGGCATGGTGGCTCACACCTGTAATTCTAGCACTTTGGGAGGCCAAGGTGGATGGATTGCTTGAGCTCACAAGTTCGAGACCAGCCTGAGCTACAGCAAGGCCCCATCTCTAAAAATAGCACAGCACTGTGGTGGGTGCCTGTAGTCTCAGTCACTTGGAAGGCTGAGGCAAGAGAATCGCTTGAGCCCCAGAGTTTGAGGTTGTTGTGAGCTATGACGCCATGACACTCTACCAGGGGTGACAAAGTGAGACTTTGTCTCGAAATAAATAAATAAATAAATAAATAAAAATAGGAAAACTAGCCAAGTGTTCTGGTGGGTGTCTGTAGTACCAGCTACTCAAGAGGCTGAGGTAAGGATATCACTTGAGCCCAGGATTTGAAGATTGGTGTGAGCTATGATGCCAGAGCACTCTACCCAAGGTGAGGGAATGAGACTCTGGACTCTGTCTCAAAAAAAAAAAAAAGGAAAGAATCATGAATCTGAATCTAAATATATTCCCTTTGAGGTGCTTTTGAGACATTCAAAATAGGATACTAATAGCCATATCTTTCTATACCTATACGTAGGTATGTATCTATCTATGGAGCACACAGAAAGTTAAAGATAATCACCAACATATAAATGGTACTTGACACCAATGATCTAAAGGAGATTCTCCAGAAGAGACAAAAGTCAGAAAGAAGAAAGCCTACCCTGAATCATGAAAAACTCTATTATATAATGACTGGATAGAAGTGGCTGAGTCGGAATAAAAAAAAAGAAAGATGAAGAGAGAAAAATGCCTAGAAAAGAAACAGAAAACCGGGGGGGTGGGGAAATGGTATCATAGAAATCAATGGAAAATGAAGCTTTTAGGGAGTAGTTGGTAGAGTTAAATGCCACTGAAAAGTAAGGTGAATGAA
This sequence comes from Galagoides demidoff, assembly GCA_963574575.1. Lineage (NCBI taxonomy): Eukaryota > Metazoa > Chordata > Mammalia > Primates > Galagidae > Galagoides > Galagoides demidoff. Next base: position 60,082 of record CAUYQV010046541.1, read on the forward strand.
GACTCAAAACATATTGGAAACAGCAACACTGAAGTTCATCACTACCTTGAATAAGAGGTGTATAGGTGACATTGATGGAGGCAGAAGCGAGATTGTAAACAAGAACTAGTAAAGGGTGAGTAAATAAGATAGCAGGTCTCCACCAAATAGGACTTAAAAGGGGGGACCCAATGGGCAAGGGTCAGATTTGCATTTTTTATAGTTAACAATATTGTATACTTGAAATTTATTAACATACCATCTCCTCACCTTGGCGTAAGTAGCGGTTCACACTGAGGTGAGGGAAAAGTTTAGAATGTTAGATAAAAGAGGAAAATGCACTTGTCATTGGTGAGTGTGCAAGAAATGTAGGGTAGTCCCCCTCTATCTGCAGTCCCACTTTCTATGGCTTCAGTCACCCACAGTCCAAAGATAGGTGAATCCTGTACAATGAGATACTTTGAGAGAAGGAGACCATATTCACATCACTTTTATTACAGCATATTCTTATAATTATTCTATTTCATTATTACGTATTGTTGAACATCTTTGACTGTGTCTAATTTGTAAATTAAACTTTATCATAGGTATATGTATAGGAAGAAACATGGTATATGTAGAGTTCTGTACTATCTGTAGTATCCACTGGAAGGGCTTTGAATGTAACCCCTGTTGATAAGGCAGAGATGCCTAAAGGTAGAGTTAACTGGTCATGGTAAAGACTTCTTTGATGTTGGTGCCCATAAATTTATGATGGAACTCACATCTACTTGGGTGACTATCTCCAGGAGAACTTGAATTCTTGTAAATGCATATGGAGAAAGAAAATAGCTTAATCATTCTAGAGTTGGAGTTGGGTCATACAGAATAATGAAAGGACAGATTCAACTTTTATTTGAAATAATCCAGAAAACTCTTTGTTTTCTACAAAGAGAAAACTGCATTGTAACTTTGCCACTATCTAAAAGTTGTAACTAAAGGATTATCACTCAATAGATGCAAAAAGTTAAAGTTGATAATTAAACACCAGTTGCTACAGTTAAGAGAGCTTCCAATCATGGAGAAGAAAAAAATAAGATATCAATAGGACTTCCTAGTTATAGAAAAGGCTCTTTCAAACAATACTAAACCAGAACAACCTCAAAATGTCCCTGTATAAAGCCCCCAAAGGCCTGCCCCTCCTCCTTCACAGGCGAAAGGACTTTGTAGTAGGCATTTGATAATGAATGGAGTATCAATCCAAAAGGTCAAAATTTTTCTATTACTCTATTGTTTCTCTAAGAGAGTAGGCTCAATAGGATACACATAAGGATTTGCTTAATAAAAATGCATTCTGTGATTCAAGAAATTCAGAAAGTATCTTAAACAGAGTCAGATTTTTGTACCACAGTACCTTTTTGTATATTAACAAACCAAGAATTTCTAAATCTCCATTATAGCCTATAAATTGTTCTGGATTATTTGGGCAGGAGAGCCATTTTATGAGAAGTAGCTTATGACTATTGCCAAGTATTGTCGTATAAAACAAAGCCCATTTTTTCCACACAGGAATTCACCGCATTTTTTTCACATAGGAATTTATTTTGATGCTTATTAGACTGTTCTTTTTTGTTTCTTCTATGTAACCCAAATTCCTCATGCAGTAATCTAAATCAGAGTTTTAAAAATATGTCTCCAGATCACCTGCATTCATATCTTAGCTTCCTGCTAAAATGTCAGATTTCTGTGCCTTAACTCAGAGCTGAAGAATCTTTGAGGCAGAGCCTGGGAATCCACTTTTAAGCAAGCGGCCTAGATAGCATGTTAAAATTTCAAAACTGAGGATTTAAGTCTTCTTCCTCTTACTAGTTGTCATCACCAAGGTAAGAAACTTTTAAATATACTTGGAGACTTATATGAAGTCTCTTCCTTTCATGAAAATCTGATTTTTACAGGTTACCTGTGACGCTCTAAGAGTCCTTCTACTTTACGTGCCTCATCTCTAGTTTTTCCTTACTTCTTTGCTAGTGATATAAGTCCTTAAAAATTAGAATTTACTAAAACCTTTACATAGAAGCTTTCCTTCCGTTAAAAATAATACCATTTATATTCATACCACTAAAGGGAGAGATATAAAATTACCTAAAGAATTTTATTCATTCAAAATTTAGCTGACATGTTTGATGATAAAGAAAATGAACAAAATGTATCTCTTCTTCAATAGATGAGGATTTAAAATGACTGAATTATCCAGAATATTACAGAATTGCTCACTTTCATTTACCTGCATAGAGTTATAATGGGATTAAATTTCAGAATTTCTGTTAGCTGAGTCATTCAATGAATGAGGTGTTACAGCTGTTACTCTCATAAATCAAGAGAAATATTAAAAATAAAAAATTTCAAATATCACAAAATGCATTTCATGCTAATATTGTATGAAAATTTGATGAATCCTAATAATTCAGCCTATAATTATTAGTACCCAAGTGCTTTTATCGGTACTAATAAGTTCTTCCTTTATATGCATTTCAGATTTCTATTTCATAATTTTTTTTTTGTAATTTGGAATTCTGCCCAACACACCAGAATTAAAAGTTAAGAGAATTTGAATTCTTTTTTTTTTTTAATTGTTGGGGATTCACTGATGGTATAAAGAACCAGGTTACACTGATTGCATTTGTTAGGCAAAGTCTCTTTCATAATTGTGTCCCATCCCCAAGAGGTGTATCAGACCTCTTGGAGAATTTGAATTCTTGTTATTATTCTGCAATTATGGGAGAGATCCTTAATCTCCCAGAGATCACAACCTCTAAACTAAAATTAAAATGTAACTGTCATGTAAAAGCACTGAATTAGGGGAAATTTACACTTAACCTTGAGTTCTAAATCTCTCATTTCTTTAGGTTTTTGTTTTGTTCATGTGCAAGCACACAGCCACAATTTAAACGTATGAGATTGGAAGGCACAGCATATAAAATATAATTCTCCAAAGATATGAAAGATAGTCTCTATTAAATTTATCTGTAGATATTCAAATTCTTGCCTCCCCTCAGTAACAAAGTTGCTTTCCCTTCCCTTAACTCTGGTCACATGCTACACTAACCTTAGGAAAAAAAGTAATTTATTCCATAGAAAGGAGAACTTGCTTTCCAATGTGTATTTTAATTGCTTTTACATTTTGTTTAATTAGGGTGAGGAGTACATATTGGAAACGTTTGTATGGTACTGATTACTATTTGGAATGCAGCCTCCTGATTGAAGTTGTAATAACTACAAGTCAGCACAACTTGTATCAATAGTTTCAGCCATGCAGGAGCCACAGCTCCGATGTTATGTCTCTTGTCCCTCGCATGTGCCATTGTGAGCCAGGCTGCAGCACAAGACCTGTCTGCCTCCTCACAATAGCTCTCCCTCCCTGGGGAGCACAAAGGCAGACAGCCGCTTTTCTCTTCTTTTCAACAGACACTCCGAAGGTCTGTTACTTATTATCTTTGGAAGAAAAGACACAGGTTTCCACAAGCAACTTGAGCTCCTATCAGATCTGAGATCAGAGAAGATGAGTTAGGTCCTTGGGACCCTTCTGCAGGACACACTTTATTGTTGTTGCTGCTGCTGATAAAAGTAAGATTCACAAGCATTCAGCAACTTTGACGAGATTCATTTTTACTACCTCTTGTGTGGAGAAAGGGAAGCTTGATTGGAAAAAGTGGGGGCCCACTGGGTAGGAGTAGTATTCATAATTTAAAATGAGAGAAAGAGAGAGAGAGATTGATTTCCCAGACCTCACAAAGAGTTACCATCTGAGAAGCATCCCTTTATCTCCAAGAACAAAAAAGTAGGTTAACATTTCCCATGACAGACTTTCTTACTTGCATCAGCCAGTTAACATCTATGAAGGAATCATGGTTTTGTTGTTGTTGTTTGTTTGTTTGTTTGTTTTAAAAGAAAGAAGCCAAACGGTGTTAAAAAGGAATCTTTGATCTTGGACAAGACTCTGGGAGCTGGATTTTAATCCTAGTACTGACGCTGGATAGACTATATTAGGAACATTGTTTAGCATCTTTGCACCCTAGTTTCCTTGTCTGTAGGATTAAGATATTCAATTAAATTATCATTATCGTCCCTAGCAGTAAGAAAACTTAGCTCTGAAATACAGTTAGCCTATATTCTTAACTTTCTTCAGTCTCATGTAGGTGTAAATTTCTAACATATTAAATTAATACAGATTCACTCAAGCAAACGAGCAACCCCCAAATTTACTTACACTTTCCAGCCAAATATCTAGGCATCTAAAGAGCAAAACTGTATTTCAGCAGGGCCACCTAGGAGCGAGAATAAAAACCAGCTGTAGCACAATACTCTCAAGGACTGGCCTTGGTAAAAGTTCTGAATGTGTCTGTTCATGATGAAAGCCAAAGGGAAAAATGAAATGTTATATTTCCCTTTCATTGGATGGAAACTAATAATACATAGAGTAAAATAAAGGCACCAATCCAAAAGCTTTCTTCTTTTTTAACCAGAGCATCTGTGTGGACATTGTGGAGCCATCAAGACTGAATTCCCCAAATCCATTAGGAAAAAGCTCATTTCATCCTGAGTGATGGGGGACCAAGTAGAAAAGAGGAACTGAGAGCAAAGACACACCATCACTGATGGCCCTTGGACAAAATCCCACCGCCAATTATACTTCATAAGTACCAATCCAGAATCTATCCTAGTTTAGGCTCTGCTAATAGTGTTTATTGTATGGAATCAGCCCCAGATTGTATTTATCTCCTAATTTTTTTAAACCAAAATAAACAAGTACCAGCATTATTACAAAATAAGATTCAGATTCATTGTGGAGCCAAGAAGGCTGATAAGCGAGTGATTGAGGCTATACCTAAAACTATCTGGATCCTGGGAATCCTCCTTTCTCATTGAATTATAGAGTTTCTGCTAAAGTACCAGCCATCAGCCCACCTCCTCCTAAAAGAGACTCATCAGAACACTACATTCAATCTTTCCACATATACTCAAAGTTTTCTTCCTTTCTCCTCACTAGAACAGAAATGCTCCTCTTTTTCCTATACTTGTCTCAGACGTTATTCTGTGAGTCCATATAAACATTCACCACCCATCTACAGATTAGCTTCCCTTCAGGGGGAAGCACTTTATCTCATTTGGTCACTCAACCAGCCATCTTCCATTTATCAGATGATTGTCTGTTGAGTATTGCTGGAATTTGACAGCCTAACTCATCTCTTTGCCTTTAAAACTTCTTTTTTTTTCTTCCCTAAATAAACCATTTTTATTTGACTTTTTTTTGTCTTTTTTTATTAAGTCCAATACACATAGATCATGAATACATTCATGCCTACGTGGGGTACGATGTGCTGATTTTTTTTTTAATACAATCTGACGTGGTTATATTAAACCAATCAAAGTTCTAAACCAGTTGGGAACCACTGAGATAAGAGTTAATGAGGAGTAAAATACGATATTATCTTTATTGGAGGCAAAGTTGAGCTGAAAAGTGCAGCTTGAATCCAGCAAAATTTTCTGTCTTAATCTTTGCCTTCTAAATTGAATTCACATAGCTAGTCACAGGCAGAGACGCAAAATTCCAGTCCTCCACTCCTTGGGGAGGGACGTAAATTGTGCCTAGGCTTCAATCCTATCAATCACAAGCATACAGACCTTGCAGAAATGTATCCTCCAAAAATGTCATAACTTCAACAATATCTGATTCTTCCACTTTTATTTTTCTTTAGACTAGATTGCCTAATGATTTCTGTTTTTAACTCATAATAGCCAGTTTTGAAAAAAATGTAGAGTACTTAGAAAATACTATTAGCATTTGAACAAGTAGGTGAGAATAAGCTATACTAGCCACAAAGCTGTTACCAGGTTCACAGTTTTAAAAAAAGATCCCCCCAAATAAAAAAGTGGGGTGGGGGACGTGAACAAAACTATGTTTGAAGCTAAAGCTGTTTCAACTTTGTATTATGGCTTTCTGGAAACGTGCCAAATGTTCAAGTGTTTAAAAAAAAAATAAAACCGCTAGATTTCCTGGTAGACAAAAAAATAATTAAGAAAGTCTTTGAGGAATAGTAAAAATTGGCATTCACCCACCATTGACAACATAATCCCAATGATATGCTGAAAAACCACCAAAGTGATACATCAAAATCATGGAAAAATGTTTGTTTAAAAAAATGCCTTAAGTTAGATCCTTTTTCTTATTAGACTCACAGTTATGTAGCGCTTTTGACTCTTTCAAGTTGTTTCCATGCTTAGTATTTCTTTTCGTTCCCACAACTACTTAATAAGACAGAAGGGCAGTGGGGCAAAGGCTACAGTTTTTCTCAATATCTGTTCTCTTATAACAGCAGGGCTTTTTATTTTTAGCCAGACATACAGTAATCTGAAATAAAAATCATATCCTCTACACTCCTCTGACCCTAAATATGTCCATGTGATGAAGTTCCGACTAATGTTGTGTGTGTAATACCTAAGAAGTGTCCTTAAAAGGTGGATGGAACTGGAAAATGTTCTTAGCAAAGTGTCTCAAGAATGGAAGAAAAAGTATTCAATGTACACAGCCCTATTTTGAAACTAATTCCTAGCTTTTATAGGAATGTCATAACCTAATTATAGCCTTAGAATATGGGAAGGGTGTGGGAGGGTGAGGTGAGGAGGGTGGATGGGGGGAGGGAGGTAGATTGGTGGTGTCACCTCTATGGTTTATCTTACGAGGGTATGAGTGAATCTTTCTAAAAGCAGAGTATGAACGTTTTAACTCAGTAACTAAGAAAATGACATGAAGGTCATTTGATGAGTTTGATCAGAGTATTTAAAAATGTAAATGAAAACAGCACACTGTACCCCATGATTACATTAACGTACACATGCTATAAGAAATTTAAAAAATATCCTTGGGAAAAGAATCCCTATTTATCAAATGGTGCTGAGAGAACTGGTTAAGCACTTGTATAAGACTGAAATTGGACCCACAGCTTTCTCCATTGACAAACATTGACTCTCCCTGGATAAAAGATTTTAAATTAAGACCCCCAAAATACAAATTCTCAAAGAGAGTGCTGTAGGCAGAATGGGGACCAAGGACCCCATTCTTGGGAAGGGAAAACATCCCCAGATAAATGGGGAAATTAAAAAAAAAAAAAGCTGAACAAGGTGAATCAAAGTCAGCTAGTTTAGCTTTAAACCAGCCACTGCTAAATTTCTTACATGAGCAGTTTCCTAGAAGCCTGGCTTGCAGGGGATACAGCTTGTGATCACCTCTGCTGACTCTGCGAACACTTTGAAGAAATAATGGCCACATAAGTTGTTGTGTCCAAGGCCTAGAAAGAAAAATTAACAAGATCATCCCCTGCTCAGTCAATAGCCAAAGCAAATACCCATTGAGGGTATTTGCATTTGGATATAGCAGAGATCAAGGGAATAGTTCAAGCCCTGAAATATGAGTAAGAGGACTTATACCCTTATATCCTCTGTGATAAGGGTATCACAGAGGAAGATACCTTTGGGGTGGTGATGGGAGAAAAATTCCTCTTTCCCACCAATTCTTCAGAGGATATTTTACCCCACAGTGAACTAGCAGAGATTAACACACCCCTAGGAATTTGTGTGTGTGATCACAGACAGGAGGCTGCCCTTACACAAGGTTCAGGTTCTGGATTTCTCACAATGCTCAGATCCTTCAAGTCAATGATTATAGAAACAATAAGAGCTAATATGCTTGCTCAGGGAAACTGATGATGTTTTTGTTCCCTTACTCAGCTTACCCTCTGGAATAATGAACAAATAGCCTTCAATAAAAGCTGAGTGTAACAAACACTTAGGGCCACCCATTGGAACCCCACAAACAGGTAATGGTCCCCTATGCTCCTAGCTTTGAAAATTCTATCCTGTGTGTCTTGTCTCTTTGTCTCTCATTGTTTATAACTTTACATTTCTTCAGTCAACCTCTCCAGGATCCACAGGTCTTAACAGACCCTGCCTCTGGATGAGACCCCAGCAAGTGTGAAGAAAATGCTTGAAAATATTGACATGGGCTGACAAACTCGGCTGCTCTGGAGGATCCATGTGCAATTGCTAAGGTACATCTGATAAGACTATGACTTGGTGGGCATGCATTACTACCACACATAGTAAGAGACCCTTGTTTGCAACATCATGGGAGGACATGAAGAAGCAGTCCTTTGAGGGAATAAGCCAAAACCTACCAAAGCATAAACAAGTTGGAACGAATAGGCTATCCCTTAAAAATGATGTAACCCAACCAAAACATAAAAAGAACAAAAAGAAAAAAGAATACTTAAATGAAGATGTGAATGGATTCATGGAATACCTAAAACAAAACAGAACTCACAGATGGTTCACAATGGGGAGATTATAGCATCAGACATTCAGGAAGTAAGGAAAAAAATTGCAGTGGCTTTAAAGAAAGACAGTTGACAGGAAGGTTTAAAAAGACAAACAGCAACGAAAAATGCAATGGTATGTTTCCACTGTAGAAAACCTCATCATAGAATTGCAGATTGCCCAGCTGCCCTTGAAAATCAAGATATGGGCACTGGAATGTTATTAGTTTGGGTCCATAGAGCATGAAATAACCAAGTGTAAGGCTAAAGTAGACCCAGCTGTTGGTGAGTTTCCTTTTGCAAAGTGTTTTGTTCGTGGGGAAATGGGACACCTGTCTAGATCTTGTCCCAATAATCCCAAAGGACTCTATACTGATGGTGGTGGTTGCAAACTTTGTGGCTCTGTGAAACACTTAAAGAAAGATTGCCCTGAAAGTCAGAATTCAGATTGAATGGTCACCGTTGGTCGCTGGCCGAAGGGAATGAGTGCAGACTATGAATTTTGGATGCACCTAAACCACAGAAACCCAAAACAAAGATCCCTAAAATTGTGAATTTTTGATGATGGCTAGTACAATTGTTAGTTACCACCTCATTGCCACTTTCTAAACTTGGCCTACTTCACTAATTAGAGCTAGGCTCCCTGGAGCCAACCTTTATTATAGATGTATGATTTGGGGATACTCAAAAACAGTTTTCTGCATTCTCTCCATAGAAGAGTACTTCTATCACTGTTTGGAGAAAATTACTGAAAAAAAGAATGAGATGATTAAATTGGATTTTCTAAAAGAATGTATTTTTAACAGATAGAACTTAGAGTTATCAAAGTGATTACATACCTGATGGTAATAGTCATCTTTTTAAAAAGCAAAATTATGTATAAATGTAAACCACCCCTTAATAAAGGGCACTGCTTGTTTTTGGAAAAAAAAAAAGATCTTGGATAAGTTACTGAAACTCTCCATGCCTCAGTTTTCATATTTATAAAATGGAAATGAAAATAGTGCCCATTTCATAGGACTGTTTTGAGGACTAAATGAATTCAGTATGCATAAAAGGTACATGTGTTCTTGGCACATGCTAAGTACTGTATCATTATTTGTTACTATTATTATTTACCAAATATGACACAAAGGTTGCTGGTTTTCTAAGAATTATGATCTGATAACATCTACATAACACCAAGCTTATATTAAGCATAATTTAAGGATTTTTTGAATTTCTGAGGGGTCTGTTGTTATTCTCCTAACAGTTCTTGAGGATAATTATGTAACCAATTATTTCAAGTCCAAATACAAAGAGAACTTTCACAGATAATGAGCTGACACATGAAAGCACATGAATTTACTTTTTTCACCAAATAGTAGTCTGTTGAAGTTATCTGTGTTCTTCTATTTCTTAAAAAACAAAACCAGACCATATATTTTGCCTCACAAATGTATACTAAATGTTGACTACAGAATATTAGAATGTATAATATTTTCTAAGTGAAAGAAGAAATGAATGTTGATTAATTTTCTCACTGTTAACAGGAAAAAGCTAAAGCTGAGCACAGAGACAAGCTTGGAGAGCGAGATGATACTCTCCCTCCTGATTACAGACACCTCCTGGATGGTGACGGGAAGGTAAACGGGAGCAAAACTCCAGGTCACATGTGCTATGAAGCTTTTGAAATTTAAGCCTCCCTTGAAATAAAGAGAAGTTGCATTCTTTTACCAGAGTATAAAAACACATAACTGACTGCTATTAAATGTCCCTCCAGAGCTGATGAGCGGGCTATCTAGAATTCTGTAAATGTTAATTTGAGCCAATATCATTTGATATTCACATGCTGGGGTCTGTGGCATGAACAGGGATAAATAATGTTCAGTCACTGATGCTTGTACATCAAGAGATGTACACAGACGGATTCTCTTTTCAAGAAATGGCTATAAAAATGACCAAGGCAATGGAATTTGAAAGGAAGAAGGCTCAGTGTAAGGAGAGTAGAAAAGGAGCTAGTTGGAATAATTAATAGGACAAATAAATAAGGTCCCTCCAAGGCTTGGGGTCTCCCTCTGTTCTGCTTCACCACTAGCACTCCTGAAAGTGAGGGCAGGCAAAGCGTCCTGTTTCTGTCCAAAAGTCCCCAGCTTTTGTCTCCAGCTTGGAAGCCAATTCTTCTTAGGTCAGCCCAGCCTTCCTCCCTCCCCTCCCCTGCTTCCTATTCAGCATCAGCCTACTTTCAAGTCAATTTGATGGTAAGTAGCCCTTCCCAGCCCTGTCCTTTAAATCAAAATGAAGAAGACCAAGTTATGCCCTTCTCCCTCTGTACTGATTCTATCGGCGGGACACCGCCAGCCCCTTGTCAGGCATCAGCCTTCCTTACCCCTGCTTCTATATGCCTCAAGGTAGCCAGCCATTCTGCATCCTGCCCGAATTCTCCCTACTAAGGTAGCACCACCTCATTTGATTGTATTGGTTGGGAAATGTGGTACTTAGTGCCCTTGCTTTTGAGGACGGACATTCTCTGATGAGTTTCAGAGTGCAATGAGCTATGGTAAATAAAGACTAAGACACAACTAAATTCCTAAGGCCAGTCTATTTCTTAAATTTCCCCCAAGTCTCCTAAGATGGTTTTAAGGGTAGGAATTAAGCACAGCTGGTGGAGAGATAATAGGACCCAGGCTCATCAGCTATTGCGGACCTGGACTCTAATATATCCAAGGCAAGTCACTGGGCAGTAGATCCTGAATATACTGACTAAGCTTGAGTAAACCTTTACAAAGATTCCTGTAATCAAAAATCTGCCCTGTTTTTAAGGACAAACCTGCGAAGCCACCTACAAATAGATCACAGGAGTCAAAGGTAATTACCATAGTGGTATGTTTCCATGCTTAAAAGCTTATTCTAGCTATAGCTTTATTTTGCATTTTAAACAGCTAAAATGTACTAATTGATAAACACTTATGTGCACATGTGGAAACTGTGCTCATAGGAAATCAAGCAGGTGGGGGGAGGAGTGGGTGGGTAAGTTCACACCTGATGGTACGTGCACACGATCTGGGTGATGGATTACTTGTAAATTTCACTGATGGTAAAAAGTGATTTATGTAACCAAAATGTCTACAGCCTTGTAATATTCTGAAATTAAAAAAAAAAAACCTAAAATGTACTGGATGCCTGCCCTGAGCTTGATCTTAAAAGGCATGTGCATAAGTGTGTGCATCTGTTATTTACCTTAAAGTTAGACATCACAAAAACTCTTTCAGACAGACAGTGCCATTTTCCAGATGAGAAAACTGAGACTCAGAGAACACTAAGCAACTTGTGTTATATAGTAGAAGAAAATAAAGCTGTCAAGATTTCATGGTTTTTAAATTTATTTTTTATTTAAAGACAGAGTTTCACACTGTCCCCTTGGGTAGAGTGCCATAGCATCATAGCTGACAGCAACCTCAAACTCTTGGGTTCAAGCGATCATCTTGTCTCAGCCTCCTGAGTAGATGGGACTATAGGCACCCACCACACCTGGCTTATTTTTCTATTCTTGGTAGAGACGGGGGTCTTGCTCTGGCTCAGGCTGGTCTTGAACTCCTGAGCTCAGACAATCCATTCACCTTGGCCTTTCAGAGTGCTGGGATTATAGGCATGAGCCACCATGTCTGGGCTAAGATTTCATGTTTTAATATCTCCTTTGCAATACATAGTTAATAGTAAAAAAAGAAAAAAGTCAGCAAGTTCTTTTTCATAAAGAACTTTTCTATTTAAGTGATGTGGGCAAATGTCCCATAGAGCATTGTGTCTATTTGATGCATCTTCCCTGATGGTTATTTCTGTTAATATCTCAGAATCCTACAGGTAACCGAGACCCCATTGATGCCCTCTCAGGAGATTTTGACAGCTGTCCCTCAACTACAGAAACCTCACAGAACACAGCAAAGGTACTATGCTTTTTCATATTGATTTTCTTTGGAATATGTATATAGGTGGGTACATATATATAATTGTTAAACTATAGAATGAATCAAATGATACCACACAGAAACCTGAAAATAGAGAAAAAGCAAAAACATATGTATTTCTGTTGGCTCCCAAACACTATAATTTGGTATATTTCCTTTGCCTTGTCCATATGTATGTTTTACATAATTCTCTTTGCAGTCTGTTTATAGAGCATTGCATATGTTGCTTTATAATTTCCATAACCATCATTTTTTGTTGCTTCACTGTGTGGTTGCGTGACAGTAATGCTGTGTCTGTGGTCATGTAAAGTGAGAGCCGTGGCTGACTGTATCAGGCCCTGTCATGCTCACCTGCACTCTGGAGTTTCCTCCCCTTTTCTGCCTGGCCCCACTGGTTGGCTGTTCCTCATTCCTCAGGGTACAGCTCAGGCATCAGCTCCTTTAGGAAGACTGACTTGCCTTGCTTCTCCCTGCCCAGGCCCAGGTTACACGCCTCTCTTCGTGCCCTCCCTGCATTTGGTTTCTTGTTGGCGAAGTGTGTCACAGCACGCAGCTGTGCACTCACACTGCAGTGATGTGTCCTTCACCTGTGTGCTCAGCAGTAGTAAACCATCTGTTTATCAGGTGCTCAAAACATGTTAAAAAAAACTACTATACAAAGGATACTAGATCACTGTTCTATATGGCTAAGTAGTATGCCATGCTAACAGCCTGGGTGGATCTGGAGACCATTCTTCTGAGTGAAGTGTCACAAGAATGAAAAACCAAACATTACATGTCCCCAGTTTTAAATTGGAACTAGTTGATCAACACTTACGTGCACATGCAGAAGTAAAACTCAACAGGAGTCAAGTAGGTGGAAGGAAGGAGGAGAAGGGGTTGGGTTAATTCACACCTAATGGGTACAATGCACACATTCTAAGGTGAAGGGCACACTTACAACTTTGACCTGAAAGGTACAAAAGCAAATTATGTAACCAAATCATGTGTACTCTTATAATATTCTGAAACAAAAATAAATAAATTATAATTTCTTTTAAATGATGGAAAATCAACAAGAGCTAATCAAAGTGGTTACTTACAAGGGAGGGGTGAAACAGAATGGAATGGACAGAAATAGAACAGCATTTTGACTTTGGGATGTTAGTTCTCACATAATAACAAGTAAAATGAAATTACAAAGAAAAAAAATCTGTGCAATTCAACGAATGTGGGGGGCATTTTACCCATAAACAACACAGATGAGAGGAAAGTGGCCGAGGTCCTTGTGGTTCTGTGCAGAGGAGCTAGTTCCACAAACCAGTTTGCTGCTGTTCTCAAGCAGAGCTCCAAGCACTTAGTTGTCTTTCCACACTGGGGCATTTAATTTCCAGACTACCTCAGCATCCTGTTTTTCCCTCCTGGTAACCTCTAAATAATACCTTCCTGTATGAGAATGGGCTTTATTTTTACTTTTATTAAATCATAGCTATGTACATTAATGCAGTCATGGGGTACAGTGTGCTGGTTTTATATACAATTTGAAATATTTTTATCAAACTGGTTAACATAGCCTCCATGGCATTTTCTTAGTTATTGTGTTAAGACATTTACATTCTACACCAAGTAAATTTCACACGTAACTTCTAAGATGCACTGTAGGTGTGGTCCCACCAATTGCCCTCCCTCTACCCATCCTCCCCCCTCCATCCCCTTTCCCCATATTTTTGGGCTATAATTGGGTTATAGCTTTCATATGAAAGCTACAAAGTTAGTTTAATAGTAGAGCTGAGTACAGTGGATACTTTTTCTTCCATTCTTGAGATACTTTGCTAAGAAGAATATGTTCCAGCTCCATTCATGTAAACATGAAACAAGTCTCCATCTTTCTTTAAGGCTGCATAATATTCCATGGTGTACATATACCACAATTTATTGAGCCATTTGTGGGTTGATGGGCACTTGGGCTTCTTCCATGACTTAGCAATTACGAATTAGCTTCAATAAACATTCTGGTACAAATATCTTTGTTGTAGTGTGATTTTTGGTCTTCTGGATATATGCCTAGTAGAAGATTGTAGGATCAAATGGCAGGTCTGTTTTTAGTTCTCTAAGTGTTCTCCAAACATCTTTCCAAAAAGAATATACTAGTTTGCATTCCCACCAGCAGTGTAGAAGTTCCCTTTTCTCCACATCCATGCCAACATCTATGGTTTTGGGATTTTGTGATATGGACTAATCTTATGGAGTTAGATGATATCTCAAAGTAGTTTTGATTTGCATTTCTCTGATGATTAAAGATGATGAGCATTTTTTCATATGTCTGTAGGCCATGCACCCCTCTTCTTCAGAGAAGTTTCTCTTCAAGTCCCTTGCCTACCCTGAGATGGGATCACTTGTTCTTTTCTTGCTAATACGTTTGAGTTCTCTGTGGATTCTTGTTATTAAACTTTTGTCTGAGACATAACCTGCAAATATCTTCTCCCATTCTGAGGGCTGTCTGCTTGCTTTACTTACTGTGTTCTTGGCTGTGCAGAAGCTTTTTAGTTTGATCAGGTCCCAATAGTGTATTTTTAATGTTGCTTCAATTGCCCAGGGGGTCCTCCTCATAAAATATTTGCCTAGGCCAATTTCTTC
>CAUYQV010046543.1:0-45781 GCA_963574575.1 Galagoides demidoff
ATGAAAGAGGTAAAGTCTCCATCTTTCTTTAAGGCTGCATAATATTCCATGGTGTACATATACCACAATTTATTAATCCATTCATGGGTTGATGGGCACTTTGGGCTTCTTCCATGACTTAGCAATTATGAATTGGGCTGCAATATTATTTATTTTGAGACAGAGTCTCACTTTGTCACACCCTGGTAGAGTGCCATGGTGTCATAGCTTACAGCAATCTCAGACTCTTGGGCTCAAGCAATTCACTACTATTTTTGAAACAGACTCTTACTCTGTTGCCCAGGCTAGAGTGTCATAGCACCAGCCTCGCTCACAGTAACCTCAAACTCCTGGGCTCAAGTGATCCTTCCGCCTCGGCCTCCCAGACAGTTGGGACTACACATGCCTGCTATGCTGCTCAGCTAATTTTTTTTCTATTCTTAGTAGAGATGGAGTCTCACTCTTGATCAGGCTGGTTTTGAACTCCTGACCTCAAGCCATCCTCCTGCCTCAGCCTCCCCCACAGTGCTGGGATTACAGGTGTGAGGCACTGCACTGACCTCACTAACCATTTGGCCTTGGCTAAGTCATTTAATCTCTCTGGGTTTCAATTGTTCTATCTGTAATTTGAGTAAGTTGTGGCAAGGGTCCTTTCTTGCCTTAGGAGTTTTTAGGTATTGGAAACTCAGTCCAAAAGATGAGGAAAGTGCCAAGGGAAAGAGTATCCCTAATGTCTCCTGATGCCAGGGACAATAGTAAAGCAAGGAGATGGCAAACTCTCCACTAGGTCATAAAAAAGGGTAGTCAGAGAAGAAGGAAGCAAGGAGAAGATAGACAGTGTGGAGGAGCAGAGGGGTGAAAGGGACTGTGTCCTGAAACCACATAGACACTCATCGAATGAGAGGGCAGGTGCAGGCCCTGAGCCTGTGCACCTGTGACATGATGAGCTTGAAGTATAGCTGCGACCCATGCTTTCTCCATGAACAGCAATACATACATCTCCTCTCCTCAAATGAAGATATGCAGCACAATCACCAACCATTGCGGTTTGTTGAACACCTTGAACTTCCCTGTTAGAAGGTGAGTGTCGTGAAGACAGGGAGCCTCTCTTTTCAGTTTTTATATGATAGCTTTCCAGCCCTCTGTAGGAAATAGGCATTCAGTGTGTTAAATTGGAGTGAAGAATATTCTTAGATTTTATTCGGCTCGGTACTAAAGGGGAATTCTGAGAGTGATTCAGTGTGATTCATACGTTGAATGATTTTAGCATTAATGTTTGTGCTTTATATGATCTGCCTTTATGAAAACTGTCCTCGTTTATTTACTTATTTATTTATTTATCTGTTTCTTCTGCAAGTGAAAGCTTTTGAGGACAGAAATTTTCCACTGCATTCCCAACCCTTAAAATAATGTTTGGCGCATTGTGGGCTTTTAATAAATGTTTACTGAATGACTGCATGAATAAATCTGTGGGTAAAATCCCTACTTATGAATATTGTATTTGAGAACTCAGACCTGCCCACTTGCGTTTGGGATTGGGGGAGTACAGCTGTGAATTTCTCCTTCTCTGGTTTCTCGTGAAGTACCTCTGCCTCAGTGGCAGAATTTGGGTAGCCCTGGAAGGTGAGCGGAAAAGAGAAGAGAGAGTGGGCCTTTGTCACTATGTGGTCACCCAGGAGTTCCACTACTGCCTGCTTGAACCCTGTGCTTGAACCTTGTGCTATCTGTAGCTCAGTAGTGTACAGGGGTGCAGAGGTTTGGCCAGGGCATGGCCAGCCCTGTATGAATTGTTTAAGGGGTCCCTCAGCAAGTCCTGACTGGGGACTCTTCGGAGGGCACTAACAGGCACCACTAGGAACTCTCACCCAAGGTATTGGCTACCTTGGTGGGGCCTGTTTCATAGCACCAGCAGGTGGGAGGGCCCATCTTCACAAGAAAATTCAGTCCTCAGTGGTCAGCAGAGATATGAAGGAATGAACGAATTGGTGGATCATTATCTGTTTAGTTGCATCAGTGTATAAAAAGCAAAAGTGGAGTTCTTCTAAAACCAAATCCAATGAAGAATAAGACTATCAGCTTTGGGCTGGACACAGAGGGCCCCACCTTCTGGGAGCACACCGGCTGTTGGAATCCACTACCTAACGATGGGGAAAGGGCATCATCCTAGCAACCATTCCCGTTGCTCTCAGACAGGCTGGCTGAACTATGAAACGGGGTAAAGTTCATCTTCAGTGGCCTCTGCCTTCCTTTCTGTGACACTTACTTTTTCAGTTTCTCTACCTCCAAAACTGGGAAGAAAATCATCTGTTCGACTAACTCATAAGAAGTCTAAGGCACAAGTAATTTGCTCCTCCTCCCGTAAGTATTTGAATGTTAAAAGAAGTCGCTCAAATTAGCAACAGTATAGCTTTGATCTGATAACTCCTTTGAGGAACAAATTCTGAGATAAGCAAGAGGGGGGGGAGAAGCATCCCAAATATTCAATAGGAAGATGGTGAAATCAATAAAATTGAATAGTGGTATAACCCCTAAAACCCAAGAAGCTTGAGGCATATATATGTAAATCTATAAGAAATAATGTTGAGCTGAGTTGATATGTGCCTGTACTCCCAGCTACTCAGGAGGCTGAGGCAGAAGGATTGCTTGAGGTTAGGCGTTCCAGGCTGTAGTGCACTATAATAATGCCTGTGAATAGCCACTCCAGCCTGGGCAACATAGTGAGACCCTATATCTAAAAGAAAAGAAAAGGAAAGAAATAACATTGAAAAATAAAACTAGGTTCAGTGCTGGTGGCTCAAGTGGCTAAGGTGCCAGCCTCATACACCTAAGGTGGTGGGTTCGAATCCAGCCCAGGCCCGCCAAACAATGATGGCTGCAACCAAAAAAATAGCTGGGCATTGTGGTGGGCACTTGTGGTCCCAGCTACTTGGGAGGCAGAGGCAGGAGACTCGCTTGAGCCCAGGAGTTGGAGGTTGCTGTGAGTTGTAATGCCATGGCACTCTACCCAGGGGGACAGCTTGAGGCTCTGTCTCAAAAAAAAAAAAAAAAACTAGAACATAAATATTTATGTATCAATTACATGTCTAATTACTGATTTGTAAAAATATATGCACATTTATACACTAATAAGGTATTCTATATCATTATCTGTGTCTAGCTCAATGTCTTGTACATAGTAGATATTGAGTAATGTTTGTTGAATGAACCAGAAGTAAATTTAGAAAGTGCTTGATATTTATAGTCATTAGATTTCTTTTATTGTAAAGCTGCTTAAATGCATAACAAAAGAACTTTTATAAAGAAGACCAACTTTTCAGTTTCCTGTATAGGAAAGGAAAAGAAGAGAACACCAAAATATCAACAGTAGTGGTGTGTGAGTCATGAGCTAAAGGTAGTTTCTATTTTCATTTACCAGCTTCTCTGTACGTGCTCGATTTTCTACAATAAAGAGAGGAATGATTTGTTTAAAGGATTATCCCGAGATAGCAAGTTATAAACCCAAAGGAATGAATCTCTGTTGTTGAAATTGTAGGCACTATGGGAAGCTTGGGGGTGGGGATATGTCTGGCATCTCTCAAAGCACACAACACAGGCCACTGCCAATCCAATCCTCCTACATATACAACTGGCTTTGGCATCCAGACTTCAAAATTGAGTTGCAGCCACTACAGCAAGTCTGATTGAAGCCTACATATGTTAGGGAGGCATGCCTGTGTTTTACAGCATTAATACTCAGGAAAATAGATTATCCTTTAATCTCAGAAGGGTGCAAGGAAAGCATTCATTGCAGTGTGGTTTTAATCATGAACAATTTAAAATAACCAACATTTCCATCCTAGAGAACATAGTCCCCAAAATTTAGATATTAAAAACCAAAGGAATTTTATAGTACCTTTAGTTAAGGTTAGTGTACATGAAAAATGTTCATCCTAGGAGACCTAGGCCAGTTGTTGAGACTAAAAGACATGGAGGGGTCATTCAGGAAAGGAAGACTGTCACATAAATGCATTCTCATGTACATTGCGATCGGGTCCAAGACATATTAGAAGTGCATATGCCACTGGAGAATTCACCATTAAGCAACAAGTAAGATGATATTGCTAAGTAGCTAGTTCTGAAAAGTGAATTAACTAACACAGAACCCAAGGATATTTTTCAAAAAATGCTGCATAATGTACAGCGATGAAGTTAGAGCAGCTAAACAACAAGATCTGTTGAAGAGATCAGAAATCCTAATTTTTGATAATGGCACACTGACATAATGTTTTTTATTTGACTTGAAAAAAAATCAACTGCCTGGACAATAAGTTTTATAACTCAAATAACAGTTTAGAGGGTACAAGAACCAAAAGAAACTCTAAGAAACTTAATCCAGCTCTTTTCTGGCTGGAACCATGGAGGGTGTTGAAGAGAAGAAAAAGTAGGTTCCTGTTGTGCCAGAAACCTCTAAGAAAAAGTGAAGGAATTTTGCAGAGCTGAAGATCGCGCCTGAGAAGATCAATTGCTCAAAACACGCTTCAAAAGACAAGAAGGGAGCTCATCTATGAAAAGTGAAGCATTATCACAAGGAATATAGGTAGATGTGCAGAACTGAGATTGAAATGGCTAAGCCGGCAAGAAAAGCTGGTGACTTCTATGTGCCCGTAAAACCCAAACCTGTTGTCAGGATCAGATGTTATCAATGCTGTGAGCCCAAAGGTCTAAAAAGGGTTGCAGCTTCTTTGCCTTCACCAAATCTTCAATGGAACTCAACAAAGCTCTGATTAACATGCTACGACCATATAGAGCATGGGGCTACTCAAACCTGAAGACAGTAAATGACCTTATCTATGTGTGCTTACAGCAAAATCAATAAGAAGTGAATTGTGTTGATGGATAACAGTTTGATTGCTTGATCTCTTGGTAAATATGGCATCATCTGCATGGAAGATCTGACTCATGAGATGGATACTGTTGGGAAATGCTTCAAAGAAGGAAATAACTTCCTGTGGCCCTTCAAGTTATCTCCACGGGGTGGACTGAAGAAAGAGATAACCCACTTTGTAGAAGGTGGAGATGCAGGCAACAGGGAAGGCCAGATCAACAGGCTTATTAGAAGAATGGACTAAGGTATCTACCATGATTATTTTTGCAATCTGTTCAGTTAATAAATAGTAAGTGCTTTCAAAAAAGGAGAAATAGGATTGGCGCCTGTGGCTCAAGTGGCTAAGACACCAGCCACATACACCTGAGCTGGTGGGTTCGAATCCAGCCCAGGCCTGCCAAACAACAATGATGGCTGCAACCAAAAAATAGCTGGGCGTTGTGGCGGACACCTGGAGTCCCAGCTACTTGGGAGGTGGAGGCAGAAGAATCGATTGAGTCCAGGAATTGGAGTTTGTTGTGAGCTGTGATGCCACAACACTCTACCCACAGGGACAGCTTGAGGCTCTGTCTCAAAAAAAAGGAGAAACAATCCAAAATCAGTATCACGTGTTGGCAAAAACCATTCAATTTGCTTAAATTTAGAGAGCTAACGTAATAAATATTATTTTTAAATTGTTAAAAAGAAATTTCTAAGATGATCCAAATAAAACTCTATGTATATGTAATACCTACTTTTACTTAATAACACATGCTTTAAAGTAAAGCAGAAATTTGGATACTCAAAGCATGGCTGTGTGTAAAGGGGTCAATATCTAGTCTGGACTGCCAAGTGGGCTCAAAATCCTGTGGTTTGGTAACAATGAAGTTCAGACAGAGATAAAATACTGTATCCAGAAACTTTTTATCCCCAGGACTGTGCCTAGTTTGCAAATTAAGGCTGCATCTTCGTCAAAAAGGAGCTTGAGTCCCCAGCCAAGAGAGGAATCCTTCATTTCTTACTGATATATTTACAAACACCAAGGTTTCCAATATCTATGATTTTAGAGGACAAAGATTCTGAGTAGGAAAGCAGCAGTTAATAAGAAAGCAGTAGAATAGGGGGTTATTTACAGCTGCAGTATGTCCTTAGGAGACACTGCATACTGTTAACTTTGCAGTTGGCTTTATCTGTGCCTATTATTCTAGCTTGATAAATAGTTAGGCAGATTGTTACCTTCTCAGTGTGAACTATTTTTTACTTGCTCATGGGGAATCCCAACTGTCTAACATTGTAGGGAATCCTTTGTATACATTATTTAATTTAATCTTTGCAACAATCCTTCGTGACAAGTGCTAGCATCCTATTTTACAGATTGGGATATTGAGGCTTGGAGATGTTGAAGTTGTTTGTCCAAGGTCAAACAGCTATTAAGTCATAGCCATTTCAAATTTGGGCCTGCCTAATGCTAAACATAGTCTTCTTAACATTTATACTTCAACAAAATATAGAAAGAAATTAAAGACTACTCAAAGTAAAACTGACAAAATCCAGAGCTCATTGTTTATGGGGAAGGGACAGGCTCATGCACTGTAGGTATGACCATAGATTGGTAGGACCAATTTTTCTGGAGGTCAGTTTGATAAATATATAGTAAAAGATTAAAGATGTGCCTCTTCAGATAGCAATTAATCTTCTAGGAATTAAAAAAAATAATTTCCAAATTGCACAGAGGCATACATTAGAATTATAGCATGATTTACAAAAATAAACACATCATAAATAGAAACAATATAAACATTTTTAGGAAGGGACTGGTTAAGTGGCTAAAAACTACACAATGCCTGAGTATTTGGCTAGGCATGGTGGCTCAAGCCTGCAATTGTAGCATTTTGGGAGGCCAAGAAGGTGGGAGGGTTGCTTGAGGTCAGGAGTCAAAGATCAGTCTGGGCAATAATGAGATCTATTTTCTATAAAAGTTTAAAATATTAGCCTGGCATGGGGCTCATGCCTATAGTCCCAGCTGCTTGAGTGGCTGAGGCAGGAAGACTGTTTGAGCTCGGGAGTTTGAGGCTGGTTTGAGCTATGATGGAGCTACTAAACGCCACCCCGGGTGAAAGAGCAAGATCCTATCTCAAAAAAGAAAAAAAAAAGGTATTGAACTATTGATAATGAAAATACATTGTATAGTAAAAGACACAAGAGTATTTATGTTATTTATGAGAATTTATAGTGTAATTTTATTTTTATGTAAAATTGAATACACATACTATCTATGTGCAAAGATACAGAAAGTGATGCATGGAAAGATGTTTTTCTCTGGTTCTGTGGAGTTTAATTTTTTACCTTTTGGGTGTTTTTCACTACTTTTTGAATATTTTATAAATCTGTACCATTATTATAAAAATAAAAACAATTAAAAAAAAAGAATGTCAAAGTTAAATCAGTTCTTGCCTCAGTACCTGGAGTGATTTCATGTACTCTAGCCATATATTTTATAGAATCAGAAATCTATTATGCCTTGGAGAAAATTCAATAGGTATATTATAAGGATTATTATTAATGTACAGGTCAATAGGGCCTGGTCTGAAACCAGTCCCATCTACACTATAAATGTTAAATGCTGCCTTTACATTTTCATTAAAAAAATCTCTTCAAAGCACTTTCATTTAGTTGGGATCAGTTCTACTAGTTGATTGGCATTGTACTTTGGGAGTAAAGCAATTTCCACTTACATAGCTAATGTAAATGAATTTCAGAAAGCCTACTCTAGAGTTCAGGAAGTAAATCTAATCATTTTTTCCCTCCTCTTATTTAGAGTTCCTGGGAGGGTACTAATTGGAGTTAAGGGAGTGGGTCTGTTTAGTAAAAGGAGGCAGAGACTGAGAGAAGTTGAATATGACCACAGAAAAGATGACAAATTGGAGATATTTAAAAGGGTATTATAACTGCCTAATTATATTAGAAAGTGATTATGACTCCAAGAGGAAGAAGAAAAAGGTCAGAGTCTCACTTAAGAAGTAATACCACCCTAGAAAAGGAATTCTTTCTTTAGCATCTGCGAACGATTATGGCAATATAAATAATACCTTAAGTTTCATTTGTCACTCAACAGAATCTTAGCACTGTGTGTCTTGAGGATGTTTTAAGGATAATTAAGAGACTAGGCTGCAGAGTGTGGGGGCTGGAAGAAGGAGATGCAGGAGTTATTAACAGTTGAGGCTGTGGAAATAAACAGGGTCAACCTGAGGGAGAGGAGAGGAAGAAAATTAAAAAAACCTTGCGGAGCCCACCATTTTATGGCCTCGTAAAAAAGAAAGCAGCCAGGAAAAGTACTAGAGAAGGGAAATTCAAAAAATAGAGACAGAACGATGTTGAAGACAGGGAAGGAGAGGAGAGTTTTAAAAAGGAGTTAGCAGTACCAAGTACTGTTGAGAGGAGGCCATGTGAGGGGAGGATTGAAGTGTCCACTAGATTTGGCATTCAGTTACTAGAGTCCACAGGAGACAGAAACATCTTGAACAGGTGGCTCATTTGTAGGTACCAGAGGCCAGAGCAAAGGTACTTTTGCACAGTCTGGATTGGACTAGACTGGGAAGTAGATCTTGCAGAAGGGGATTAACCTGGTGAATGTCTGAGATATATACTCCTGCTATTATTAGGGGTGAGAGGAAGGGGATGGGGGCTCCTCCAACCCCAATAATAATAACTGGAGGTGGCTAGAGGTAATGTTAATGCAGGTGAGGGCTAGAGCTCAGGAAATGTACCTAGGGCTGCTGTAGTAGATCTTTGACAAGAATCAATGGAATGAATGCATATAAATGAAGGAATATATGAATGGATGTGGGAGTGTAGGCTAGAGTTGGTTTGGTTAGCATCAGCAGGACAGGAAGAGGATGGTAATATAGCATATGGAAGTGAAACCGACAGAGTACCTACCTATGGAAGAAGTTGCCAGCTGTTTGAGAGAGGTGCCAGGGAGGTTAGTGTTTTTTTGAGGCAGTCAGGTATCAGGAGAAAGTTGTGAAGGGTTTAGGGATTTATGGAGATTAATTTAGGGTAGAAAACACAGGAAGAGAAAAGGCAGAAAATCCTGGAAGACAGCATCAGCAGGGCAGGATTGAGGAAGGTTAAGAGCACTAAACGGGGATACGAATGCGGGAAAGGAAAGGATGGATGTACGCTTTACGCAGCACAGCCAGTGACTAATTCATCCTTAGGACAAGCCAGGAAGAGAGACAGGTATTACATTGCTAGAATTTGGGATGAGGGATGAGGTCCAGATAAGGCTATCAACACGCTCAGAGAGGCGGTTCAGCCGCTCTTTGATTCCTCTAGTGACAAGGCACACTCTACTTTTGCAAGTAGCACTTCTATTATAGAATAAGAAAAAAAGGTAGAAAAGAAGAAAGGTGTGGGCCCCCTTGAGGGGAAAGATCTGTGAATGACATTTTAGGTAATTCATGGAATTGCAGAGACAGACTTGTCAGTCACCTCTTTTCGACTGTAAAACGAAGGGGGCAGATTATCTTTCTTTTTCCCTTGTCTAATAGCCTGTGAAATCATCTAGGCGACTACCTCCCAATTTTACAGAATAAAAAACGAGGCCCGCGGGATGTGTCTTGCTCAAAGTAATACAACACATTAAAGGCGAGCAGGCCCAGAACCGACTCCTCCCCCGTCTACTCGGCCTCTGGCGCTTCACAACGCTCCCTGAGAGATAAAGAACAGCGGGAGGCTGCGGGCTGGGCGGCCTAGCTCTCGGTTCGCAGGGGTTCGAGGCCGCTTCCCCGCAGCAGTCAGAGGAACGCCCCGAGGGGAGTCAAGGGAAGGGAAGAGTTCTGGAGGGGAGGGACGAGTTCGGGCCTCCTTTCCCACACTTCGTTAGGACGCGGGCTGGGACGGACCTGCGGCCGGCAGAGGGCGCGGGGCGGCTCCGCGCTCTGCGAGCCCTGCGGGCGGGGGGCGCACTGCCCTGGGCGCGCCGTCGGAGCTCTCGGACACCCGGTCGCGGCGGCGCCGGCGACCCGAACGGGCTAGGGAAGCGCGGCAGGAGGGCGGGCGGCGGGAGCGGGCGGGGCGGGGCGGGGCGGGGCGCGGAGGGGGCGGGGCCGCGAGCGGGGGGCGGTGGCGGCGGCTGCGGCCGAGGAGGAGGAGAACATGGCGGCCGCGGAGAGCTGCTGAAATGCTTGTTCTTCAGGCCAGGCGAGCGGGACGCTGACGCGGTTCGCCGAGCCCTGTTCTCCGACGGCTGGACAGCGACTCTGCGCGCCTCGGCCGCCTGTTTGCCGTTGCTCCCTCGAGCAGAATCAGTGCCAGGTTCGTTCTGCATCCCCCTACGGGGGGACCCCTGCTCCGGAGGAGGGGGCCGGAGAGCCGCGGCGGCGGCCGCCTGGGCCCCGAGAGCTGGGCGCCTGACTCGAGGAGCAGCGGAGGCCGCGGCGGCGCCGCCACGGTGAGCGCGGCCCAGAGGCGGCGGCGGCAGGTGAGTGGCGGGCGGCGGGCGCGGAGCCTCCGGGTGGGTGCAGCTGTCACGAGCCGCGCGGCCGCCGAGGCCCTAGGGGGCGGGGAGCAGCTGGCGCCCCTCCGCCCCCTGCTAGCCTTTCTCTCCGTTCCGTCTCCCCCTCCCACTTTCCCCGAGTTCCCCTCTTGGCCTGGCGCGGCTGGAGGGGGCGGAGGTCGCAGCTGTCACGGGCACCAGCTGGGGGCTGCTCCCCGCTGAAGGAAATCGCTGCTGCAGCGACTTCTCTCCGCCTCTTTTCCAGTTGCCCTAGTTAGCGCGGAGAGGGCGAGCATCCGCGGAGGGTGCGCGAGGCTGCGCGGCCGCCGGCCGGGTGTGGGGAGCGGGCGCCCGGAGCCGCCGCCGAGAGGGGGAGCCGGAAGTCGGCGCCGGCGCCCCTCTGCCCCGACGAGCGCCGTGACCTTGGCCAGCCGGCTAACCTCTCCGAGTCTTGTTTGCCCGGACCGCGAAATGGGGGTGATCGTGGCATGCCTTTCCGCCAGCGCAGCCTTCGACGGCGCTTCTGTTTAACCCGGTGCACTTGCATTTCCCCCTCCTTCGGAGAAGGGCTTTGAAGGTAGCGTTGGGAGGGATAAGTGAGATTTTCTGTTGCTGCTGGGATTTGGTCCCATTCCTGGGATTTGGCCGCAAGGACCGCGGAAGGGAAGCAAACATGTTGACTAGACGATTGGAAGGTGGGGCAGGTTAGTGGTCAGCGACAATTGGAGTCGCTCTCTAGTCTCTTGGAAAAGCCATGGGGAAATCGGACACCGGGGTCCTTGTCTGTAATACCCAGCTGTGTGGCTTTTTCTTTTTTCTTTTTTTTAAAAGCAGTCACTCTTATGGTAGACACTGCCTAGTCTGAGCAGAGGGAGCCAGAGGAGTTGACCATACTGCCTATGAGTGTGTGTATGTGTGTTTGAGAGAGAGACACAGACACATGTACAGGCCACGGTGCTGTGGTCAGAGACTTTGCTAGGAAGGAAAACTTTAAACTGGAGGATCTCTTGGCCTTCATGCTTGGCTCTCTTGGTTCATTGTAGAGGCGTTGAAGAGGCAGGTGTCCTTGTGAAGAAGGTGACTTGTTTTTTCTTTTGAGATGGTGAGTTTTTAATGTCGAGTGTGATGTTGGCGAATGAAGGGTTCTTGAGTGAACTGCAGTCCCAGCACCCTCGGTGGATGCCCAGAAGAGTCTCTGTGGCGATTGTTTGCTAGGTCTGGTGCTTATACTTAGTGGTTAAGAAATCTTCAAGTGTCCGTGTAAAACATTACTGCCCTGAAGGTTAGATTATATTGTATAGTTGAAAGGATGGATCTCGAGGGTTAAATTTGTTTGAGGTTTGTCTCTTCTGGAATGGTTGGAGGTTAGACTCAAAAAACCAAAAAGTTGGCCAAAGGGGCCTCTCAGCTTCTTTCACAGAAGCTATGATGTAGTAGGAAGAGGGTCGGATTTCTTCATTTTGAGAATAACGTGAAAAGAAAGTATTTGCTTGGGTCTTTTTGGTCTTGAACCAGAAATAGTTGGGGGTTAAATAGTGAGGTCTGATTCAGCTTAATAAACAGGCATTCCTTGAACTGTTTGTCATAAACTAGGTAAAATGGAAGTGTTTCTGTTTTATCGCCTGTACTTTGTGGAAAGGTCTAATTTGGTTTTGTAAACTAATGTCTAAAACGTTTTCTCTCCATTTCTTACTTAAAAGACTTTATGTTTTGGAACAGTGGGTCAAAAAGGAGTTCTGAATGGTTTGGAGAGAAAATAGAGGGCTCCTATTTTGATTTTTTGTAGATGCTTTGCATTATTTATTACATTTACTTAACCTACACTGAAGTTTGATCTATAATGTGTAAAACTTGAATTTTACATAGTTTATAGTAAATCTCTTCCTTATTTCTCTAGAGAGGATCTATAGGATTGTGTTGATTAAATTGCTTTTTGTGTGGTTTAAACCAAGGGAGTATTTTGGATGTGCCTTTTTGGGTAAGTGGTTTTATTGGAAAAAAAGAAAGTGCTTGATAGAACTAATGGTGATTGTTCCACTTAAACTGGGATTATATAGACAATGCTTTTTCCTCTCTGATTCTGCCAACATTTGTTTTTCTTTCTCCCTCAATTCCAGGGTTTCATTTCTAGAAATCTGGGCTGGAAACAGAAGCAGCAGTTTGTATAATCCCGAGAATTTGCTTATGCCAGGAAGCTGTAAGGGTAACATGAAGTGGGTGTGATATAAAGATACTGCTACTACTTAAGACATTTAACTGTTGAGAGAGTGTAAGGTCAAACTTTAATTTTTGTTGAATTTCCTGTTTTCTATGTATGTGTTAATCTTTTAGTGGGCAGGGGATTGGGTTGCTATGGTAGTGACTGATGTATATTGTGAAAGTGTTGGCAAAACTTCATGCTTTTACTCTATAGAGAAGGGTGGTAAACAAGCCTAAATAATTTAAAGATGTTGTTCCCAGAATGGAATGTTCTCTGAATGTCCCCTTGATCCTGCTAATCCGGTGAGCAGTCCTCACTAGGAATAAATGTTAAGTAAATGATAACGGTTGTGTAGAGGTGCTGAAAGGTAGAGTGGGGGAGAGAAGGTATTGGACTCGCCCTAAAAATCATTTCTCTGTTGGACTGTGTATCAGACTGTGATTTTTAACTGTTTTTCAAGGACATTTTAGCTCTCACTGCTTGGTTTTCATTCATTTTACATACTTTCTTTTAGAGAAATATTACCTCTCTACTTTAGTTTGTCTTTTTTGACTATATTGTTTAAATGGTACATTGTATATCTCATGGATTTGGGTGGCCTTAAGCCGTATGACTTAACATAGCTTTCATTTTAGGACAGATGTGGGAGGTCAATACAAGCACCCACACTGAGTAGAATTCCCTAAGAAATAGAGTATAGGAGATCCCAGGATGCTCATTATTGTCTTGGCAGTGATTTTTGCCTTCTAAATACACAATCACAGAAATTCTCAAAGGGCCATGAACTGCTTTCTTGGCAGAGGTCCCAAAGTGTTGTGGTGGGTTCCATTTTACATTACCTGCGAATACTGGATGCTGTGGTGGTTGTGGGATTGGATGAAATCCCTGTGTTTTAGGAGTTGGATAACAGAACACTATATTTGATCTGGGCTGCAGAACCATACAAATTTCTACCCCACTTATATAACTTTCCTGTCCATTTGGAAATACTATGGACTGTAGGAAAGGACTTTTTTAAAATTGCTTTTTCCCTAGATTAACCAGTAACTTAGTCCTTGGTCCTTGGCCACTAAGGATTTTTTTTCTTACCATTGGAGGTGAGGTCTAGTCATTTAAAATCTTTAGTTCTCCCTTTATATTTTAGTTTTAGACATTATGCCTTTTTTCTCAATGTATGGTGTTGGAGGTCATAAAATGGCCTAGTGGCAACTAGGTACCATTCTTGGTTGCTTAATTAGGAGGTGGTATTTTTTCTATAGCTTAGTTATGAAAAATGGTTTGTGGGTGTATATGTATGTGTATTTGGATTAGATAGTATAGATTATATTTCTTCAGCATATATGGCTGAATAAGGTAAATTATTACAAAACACACCATTATGTAAGTCCAATTTCATAAGTCAAATACAGTGAGTTGTTGTGTCAGTGCATCCTCCCCTATCATCTCATCTGCAGAATAGTATTTTTGAGATTCCTTGAAGCTTTTAGAAAAATTTAGTATAGTTATCATATTTAAAAGATAAGTAGTTTTTTCCAAAATAGAAGCTATAGTCACTCAAGTGAAAGACTTGAAATTAATCTATTACCTTAGATATATTTTGTTCTTATTTTCTCAGTTTTTTTTTTTTTTTTTTAGATAGTCTCTCACTTTGTTGCCCTAATTAGAGTGCTGTGGTGCCATAGCCAACTCTTGGGCTCAAGAGATCCTCTTGCCTCAGCCTCCCACATAACTGGACTACAGGTGCCTGATACAAAAGCTCGGCTATTTTTAGATACTGGTTATTTTTAGAGATGGGGTCTGGCTGTGGCTCAGGCTGGTCTCAAACGCCTGAGTTCATTCAGTCCACCTGCCTCCACCTCCGAGAGTGCTAGGATTATAGGCCTTTGTCTACTAGAGTGCTAGGATTACAGGTGTGAGCTACCAGGCCCAGACCCTCCAAATATATTTTAGTGTGTGGAGGGCAGGGATGTTTGGCTTTACTGAGCAGCTCTGGACCTGACAGTAACATATAGATCAGACTCATAAAAATAGGTACAAGAACAGAGGTGGAATTCACCTGTTAACAGGACCAGAAGTTTAATAAACCCTGGATTATCCAATTTTTTCCAGAATGATATTTCATTTTTGCCCTTTTGGCTTATAATTTTGAGGCAATTTTGAAACTTTTTTAATGGAGCTTTAATTTTAGACCGGTAGGGGGTGGTGACCTGGTCTTCCAGATAGTTGATGTAACTTTGGGCTGTTTAATCATACTAAACTTCAGGTTTTTTTGTATTAAAAATCTAAATAATGTACTTACCTCCTGTTGTGATCTTTAACTTTTTGTATTACATAAGCTAATGTAACATACGATTGGGAGTATTAGCATATCAATAGCTAGCTAAAATGGGCACTTCATTAGCTAATCTATCAACAAATTTTCTCGTTCTTTGTAATTTCTGAGATTTTTCCCTTAATAAAAGGAAAACAATCTGGTCCTTCTGTGGCTTTGCGCAAGGAGTAATGGGAGTCACATTGAGTCTGTAGGCCTGAGTTTCTTTATCATTAAATGAGCATAGTGGTCTGATTTCACGCTTCATCTTGTGCTAACATTTTATGATTTGTAAGTTTATGGCTGTTTGCCTCTCTAATTCATTCTACATATAAATGCTGAAGAAATTTCTTTCTAAAATGTTTTTAGATGTTAATTGCTTTTAGTGGTGGCTCGTTGTGGGCAAATTTATTGAATGTAAATCGTTTAAACTGATTTTATTTTAATTTCCCATTCCAGAAAATTTGCTGCAGATGGTATATATGCGAAAATGCCTTATAAACTGTAAAGGGCAACACAGGTGAAGAAAGTATTATAATACCCAAGATATCTTCTTTGATTTACATGTTTCATTTTCTTTATTTAGGTTTTATTTCCTTATCCTTTATGTTCTCTTGACCTTCAGAAAGCTGGTGTGCTTTCCAGAAAGCTTAATTTTTTATCACTCCCCTATCATCAGTTACTGTTTGTTCTAATGTAATAAATTTCCCTTCCTTTCCCTTCCCCCTTCCTGTTTCTTACCCTCTTCCCTCTTTCCTTTCCCTCTTTCCTTCCTCTTCCCTTTAAAATCCCTTTTCTTCCTGCCTACTTTCCTTCAGAGAGGTTCTTTTTTTTAGTATATGTTGAATTGATTTTCCTGATTAGATTGGAAAATGCTTGAGATGGCATAAACCACATTTGGAGTAAGGGAGCCTTAGTGGTCATTTAGTACAGTCTCCTTAATACTGTAGATGAGAAAACTAAGTCTAGGCAAATGTATTTGGCCTGGGGCTGCTGCTTTTTTTTTTTTTTTAAATTGAAACAGAGTCTCACTTTGTTTTCCTCGGTAGGGTGCTATGGTGTCACAGCTCACAGCAACGTCTAACTCTTGGGCTTAAGTGATTCTCTTGCCTCAGCCTCCCAGACTATAAGACTGTAGGTGCCCACTACAGTGCCTGGCTATTTTTTGGTTGTAGTTGTTGTCATTGTTGTTTGGCAGGCCTGGGCTGGATTCGAATCCACCAGCTCCTGATGTATGTGGCTGACCCCACCTAGCTGTTGAGCTACAAGGGGCTTCTTTTTGAGAGTTACTTTTTATATTTGAAAGTTATTACAAAGATATTTTAAATTTTAAGAATTCTAGGAGTATTTTTATTTTTTGATGAAAAGTTGACTCTCAAATATTGTAAAGAGGCACTAAACAGGAATTAATTAAGACCGTTCTCTCAAAAACTACAAAAGAGCCTGGAAAGAAATGTTTGCTTTTCTTGTAAGGTCTTCCTTTAGAGTTAGTAAATATTTGAGTGCTATCTTTGAGCCAAGTACTGTGCTAGCCCTACATATTACATTTTATTAATGAGGAAACAAGGCTAAGTGAAGTTAAGTGGCTAGTGTAAGAGTGACAGCTTGTAGGTGTTACAGAGGCATTTTGAGTGCAAGTCTTTGGACTGGAAATCACATTCATGCCTTTAAATTGGCTTGCCTCCAAGCACTGGCCACATTCTAGCCTCCTTTTCCTTTCTGGACTTTCTTTCTATTCCATACCTGTGCTGTGGAGACTTGCATTCTCATTCCTTTCTTTTTCTTTTCTTTTCTTTTGTTAAGATAGAATCTCATTCTGTTGCCCCAGGCTAGAGTCCCATAACATCACTGCTTTAAGTAACCGCAAACTCTGGGCTCAAGAGATCCTTTTGCCTCAGCCTCCCAAGTAGCTGGGACAACAGGTGCCTGCCACAAGGCCCAGCTAGGTTTTCTATTTTTAGTAGAGATGGGATCTCCCTCTTGCTCAGGCTGGTCTCAAACACCTGAGCTAAAGCCTCCGAGAGTGCTAGGATTACAGTTGTGAGCCACCATGCCTAGCCCAGTCTCATTCCTTTCTGATGACCCAGGATCCCTGTATACCAGTCACTTAATGAAAGTGTCACTTTAAGATTCTCATGCTGTTTCTGGTCTCACCTTTGTACTTTAGTATGTTGATTCTTTGGTGCTTCTGTCCAGATAAGCTTATCTTTGAATGTTTGGTTTTGAATTCTTAGCAATAAAACTCTGTCTCTCAAGTTTTGTTAGTATTTAAATACCTAAAGCTTAGGGTTTTTTTTCCATTTGTAACAGATTGCTTGGTCATTCCCTGTGTTTCCACTTGTATTTTGAATGGTTGATCTTATTCTGATAGCTTTAATATAATTGCATCTTAAAATTTCAGTTTGCCTATATGGTTAAAATATTTACATATTTTTATCTAGCACAGATTTGATTGTTTAGGAGGAGATATTCTATTGTGAGTGCAAGTGTATGTACAGAAAGATACCACACTATATTTGACTAGATAGTTGAAGGATGAAATGTCCTTGATTTTTGAAAGTGGCTATATGTGTATATGTGGCTATATGTGTATAAGTGGCTATATGTGTAACTTTCGAAAGTTTCTTGGAAGGAAATCAGGGAAAAGTTATTTGTTCTGCAAAATCTAAGTCATAACACCCTCCCTATTTTAAATGGTACAAGTAGTTTGTAATTGAATTTTTAAGTAGGCATTCAATCATTCATTCAAGATATAGTTATGTGAGTACTTTGTTCAAAGTGCTGTGCTGTTGAAAGATAGGGAAATTAACTGAGAAGATATAGATCCTGTTCTTACAGAGATTATGACCATCAGACAAACAAACAAATACCTGTAATACTAATTAAATGTGATGAGAGCAATGAGAAAGGTACTGAAACAGAACTTTGAGGATTCAGGAAGAAAGAGCAGTTACAATATTTTCATTTGAGAGAGTTCTGGGCAAGTTTCATGGAGGGACTTGGTGGTAGACAAAGGCATTGTAGGTGATGTATGATTTCTGTAAGGTGGGGTGAGGCGAACAGTATATTCAGAAAGATTAAATAGCAAAGATGAAAGACAGAAAAGCTTGGAATTATTCAGGGAGTAATAAAGGGGGAAAGGGCAAAGAGGAGTGGGGCATCCACTGAAGTGGGAGAGGGAAGCAGATATTCTAGATGCAGAAGCAAGACTTTGAAGCATTTTAGTGGAGGGAGGTGGTGGCAGTGTGTAGTAAGTATGTAGAGCTGGATATAAATGAGAAATGTCAATTTTCCAAATTTATGTGTATCTCTTCTTGGCAGGTTTTATACCTCAAATTTTACATTTTCTTCGTTTTTGAAATGATTCCATATGTAAGGCTTACCACACTGAGAACTTATTCACTCGTTTTTATATATATTTAAAAACAGATCATGTGTGGTTTTTTTTTTTTTCTTAGAGATAGAGGCTTACTATTTACCAGCCTGGAGTGCAGTGGCTTGATCATTGCAACCACCAAATCCTGAATTCAAGCCATACTCCCACCTTGGCCTCTCATTAAAGTGTAGGGCGTATAAAGGTGTAAGCCATCACACCCGGCCCCCATCAGTTTTTTAAAAAATATTTTAATCCCCCAATGATTTTTAGATGTTGATTTGAATTTATTAAATACATAAATTAATTCTGGGCCAGTCAGCACTGCAGTATTCCAGCGTTCCTCCAGTGTCATTTTGTGCTCTTTGTCAGGTATACTTTCATGCCTTCTAAATGTGCCTTTATTTTGTTCTTTGCATACTTTTATCTATTTTATCTAGATCTTAAAACATTGCCTTTTTTTTTTTAAGCTGTAGCTATTCTTTAAACCAGTGGTTCTCAACCTTTCTAATGCCACAGTTCCTGTGGGTCACGACCCATAGGTTGAGAACCACTGCTTTAACCAGTCTAAGCATTTGGCATTCTTTAAGGTGATTACAGTGGGCTTGGGCTTGTTTTTGCAGGGAGAAAAATATCTCCTTGTATAATTGTGTCTGAGTGTATAAAGTGATTGGAAGCCCCTGGTTCCCATTTATAGTTCATGATTTATTTTACTGATTTAATTATGCTCTACCATATTCCAAAAAGGATTTAGGGCAGGATGTGTCATGAAGAGTATTGGTCCTTGTTCCAGCCCTGTCCATCATTTGACTGAAGCCCTCAGCCAGCATTACACTGAGGGAATAGAGTTAAGACGACTGATGTCACAAAATGTGCTGTGGTGTGTCTTTTGACAAACTGATGGTAATTCAGAGATGGAGACAGTATAATTCAAGTACCTTCAAAGATAAGACCTTTGAAGTCTGATGGCATACACAGGAAATTCTTTTTCTGTGCCACACATTTTTAGAGCCAGTGGTCTCTAAAGTAGAGTTTAACATTAAGTTGTCTGGGAAATGGAGGAAATATTAGAGGTCTGTGTGGAAGTTTCTTTACTTTCCATCTGTTGTGATGTATGAAGTTTATTGGAGCTTGGGTAATTGGAGTTCTGGATTTATTATTTTAAATAGTAAATGCTTAATACTACTTTATATTCCCCTAGTAGAGAGTCACTATACAGAACTTTTATGTACTATTTCATAGAGATTAACTGGTCTAACTTAGGGATACTTATTCATTTTTCTCTCATAAAAAGACAGTTGTCCCAAATCTGCTAACCTTCTCTAGGATATATGGCTGTGAGTGGTATGTTACTTAGCAAGTACACATAAACACACTTATTTTATCCCCTCCTTTGAGGTAATGGTAAATTCTTAACAATGAGTCAAAGAGTAACTGCCTTTCAGAATAAAACAAAGTTTAATACTGGGGAGAAAGTATATTGAAAATGGATATTTGGGGAAAAAAAGAAAATGGATATTTGCAGTTATTTCCATTATTATTGAATTTAGTTGCTGAAAAATGATGTGTGTTAGGAGCTTTTAAAATGTATACATTTGAAACTTGGAGACAGAATTTTCTAACCTATATGAAATCCTTGCAATAAGAGGTGTTTTAGTGATTTTGAGCCCATCTGCTAAAAATACAAAAAGGCAGTACCATCTGATTAGTTTATAAGAACACCTGAGTGCTATTAAAAAATATGAAAATGTACTAGCTGAATATTAGCAAAAACCTTTGCATAAACAGTGAGTAGATTTGAAAATTGAGTATCATGTTTTATTTGGAGCAGCCAATACTGGAGTTCTTCTTTTTGTCTTATTTATCTTTGTAAAGTATGGTTTTTAGCTATGATAACCATTAAAGCCAAATAAAATTGTTATTTATTATAACAATTAATTGAATTTAGAGCACACTTTGAAATTGCTATATTATGAAGCTTGAATGCAAGTTTTTTTTTTTTTTTTGCAGTTTTTGGCTGGGGCTGGGTTTGAACCCACCACCTCCAGTATATGGGGCTGGCACCCTACTCCTTGAGCCACAAGTGCTGCTGAATGCAAGATTTTAAAATAACAAACTATGGTTAATTACATCCCTGTCACCAAAAGTAGTGATGCTAATACCAAGCAGTATTTATTAGGAAAAGCACAAAGTTATGTCCTCAGTAAGTAAAATGAATGGTTAAAAATTTGTTTATAAACTATCTTTTTAATTTCTATTTTTGCATATGCTTTATAGGCTGCATAATTTATGTTTGGTATGCAATGTACATAAATTACACACACACACACACACACACACACACACATATATATGGCTCCCTCTTCAAAAACTTTTAAAGTATGGGATATATGATAAACTTGGTTGTCACTATTCTCTAGCAAGTGTTCTTAACCTGGGGTTCATGGAATAACAGCCTCTGGATAGGCTTTGGGGGGGGAGGTCTGTAAACATTTTGAAATTATATGTAAAATTTTGTTGAGTCGGTGCCTGTCTCTGGAGAGAGTCCATAGCTTTCACCAGATTTTTGAAAGGTCCACTACCTCCTCCAAAGATTAAGAATCTCTATTGTTGAGTACTGGGACCTCAATAACTCCATTCATCAATTTGTACCCTCTTGCCAAGTTTAATGGATATATCTGATGTCATTACTCAAGCCTGTAGTATGACTGGATGTGCAGTCTGTTTTTCCATTTTGCAACAGATGTTTGTGATTGCAATGCCTTTGGCCTTTACAGGTGTTTGAGCTCCATTTGTTGCACAACGACCTGGCCCCTTCGTTATTTGGCTGCTTTTACATCTATCGTTTCCCACCTCTAGTCCCCCTGTCACCCCATGTCCAATAAAAAAGAGCGGACCCTACTATTGTATGAGTGTGGGGATGGGAATGTATGTGACTCTAAGTACAGAAGAACTCAGTTTCCATTCACGTATAAGGAGGCCCTGCTGGGTAGGCTAGGATTCACAGTTGGTGTGCTTTTAAACTCTCCTTTAGCATCTGAATCTCAGCTTTCTAGAATCCTTAGGGTCTGCTTTGATAATACATACTAAAAACACTTTGCAAGTTCTCTCAACTCTTTAGATCTATTCTTTTTTCTCCTAGCTGAAATAATTCTAATTTAAGCCTAAATATTGAGGTAGTATCCAAAGTGCTCCCATTGTCCCCCATGAGTTCCTTCTTCAGTCTGTCCTAAATTTTGTTTTAGAATCATCTTGCTAATTTTTACTTTTGAGGTGTTCCTTTGCTCAGAAGCCTTCAGTGGTTTTTCGTTACTGTAAAGCCTGGCATTTAAAGCTTTCTAGTGTCTGGCAGCAACCTGCTCTTCTGGTGGTATCCCCTAATAAAATGTTTGTTTGAAATAAAATTGTTAAATCCCATGGGATTTTATATTTCTATTCATTTTTATATTTCTTTCCCATGAATGTTCTTTATTTTAGTGGATGCCTCTTGAAATCCTACCTATCCTTTAAAGTTCAACTCAGATTTCACTTTGCTTGTTAAGTTTTCAGACTATAGAGGTAATCTGTTCCTTCTGTGAACTCTCAAGATTTACTTGCCTTGTTATACATTTGATACTTTATATATACTGTCTTGTACTGTGTAAAATTTTTGGCTTTCATGTGTTCTATTTGCCTTGTTAGGGTACGAGAACGGCAAAGGGGATCATGTATTTTGTCCTCTGTGATACCTTATACACATAGGTATTAAAATATTTGACAAGTCCTATTAGACTTGAATCATAATAAATCTTGTGTGTGTTTGAGTATGTGTATGCACAAGCATGTGTGTATGTGTGCCTAGAATGTTGACAGGTAATATTCTAGGGATTTTTCTTGACTGGTTTCAGGGTATTTGAGGAATTGAATTGGAAATCAGATATTGCTTGGAGAACAAGTTGTTCTACAACATAAGAAGCTGGTTGTGAAAAGATATATTCAGAAGTCTGGAGTACCCTGCTAAGTCATTGTTCTCCAGCGCAGAGCTCTACCTGTCATGGGTATCAGAAAACTTTGGTTTCTTTGCTCTCTCCTTAGCAGTGCTAGAGACACTCAAGGAATCCTGAGGATTACCACATGTCTGTTTTAATTTTTCAACATACTCTTCACAACAAAATATAAATTTTTATTAAATCCTTCTTGTTTAAATGATAATATGGGCCACCACAAAGTTATTATCTTAGACTTCTTGCCCTTCAAGAAATTTATAATCTTGAGCTTAGGCAGTCCACCTGCCTTGCTACTTAAGAGGCTGAGGCAAGAGGATCACTTGAGCCCAAGAGTTTGAGGTTGCTGTGAGCTATGATGCCATGGCACTCAACCCTGGGCCACTGAGTGAAGCTCTCTCAAAAAATAAAGAAGTTTATGATCCCTATAAGGAGTCTCATTTGGTTTAAATTATACATTTATTGAAAAATAATATAAAACAATACAAAAATGTCACATGGGAGTATATAATTTAGTTACTAGTTGAGATATATGGAAATTCCTCTAGTACTTAGCATTTCTAGCACTCGCGTGAAAGGTATTACCATGTATACTTGTCTCTTTTTTCACGTGTAGCCTTTCCTTTTAATCAGATTGTAAACTATAGACGAGAGAGACTATTTATTGTCTGGTTTGTACCATAGTGTTTTCATAGTGGTCTACCCATAGTATACATACACAGGTTTGTTACTTATGATGCTAAGTGCCTGGCCTGATCTGGGTGGCCTTCCCAGAGGAACTGGATTAGAGTTAGATTTGTAGGATTTGGAATGATGCTTATAGTGTAGTCCCATGGAACATGAAAAAAGGATTTTATAGTTGAAATAATAGGGTAATTTTGGTTTACTGTCTGGAATGTGAAACCCCTCGTTAGTTAAGTTCAAAGTGGCTTTGGCCCTAAATTGACCTACATCACTTCCTCTTCTGGACTATTGGCTAAAAGTCATCATAGAGCACTTAAGGGGCTAGGAAGTGTGGGCAAGAATATGAATATTTAGCTTAATATATTTTTGCCTTGGCTTAGCATATTGATTTTCTTTAGTGATAATCACCAAAATTGGTAGGCCCTGCTTGGAGTCAGTGAAGAAAAGAAGAATTACTTTTTGTGTCAAATTTTATTATTATTAAATAAACCTGTGAAAAGAACTTGTAAGTGTGAATGGTAGACTTTTGAGACAAAGGAAAAATTGTACTAGTGTGTACTTCAGAGGTATTATACATTGTTTTACTTTGCTACAATCTTTAGAGGGGAGATTTGAAACAGAATGTGAATATTTGGCCTCAGTATAATTAATCCAGAACTTTCCTACGTATACTGTTTGGCTGGTAAGATTATAGGATGAAAAAAGTGAGATTGAGTGTAAAAGGTCTTTAGAGACTGTTGGAGGCATTCTGCTGTCTGAGGATTTAATAACATTTCTCTTCAGCATCTCTGAAGGTCTTTCTTCCCATTTTGTCAACATATTGCTAATTAATTAAAACCCATTTTCTTTATTTTTTTGTTTCCCTTTCTAATGCTTAGTTTGGTAAGGACTGTTGGGTAGTGGTTAAAATGATGGCCAAGTGTGTAGAGCTAGGAAGTCTAGTTCTTTATCCATGAGACTTATTTTTTCTCTAGTTTTATATCTAAAGTCATCAATCCTCAACTTTTTAGACTTTAGGCTTTCTGTCTGTATTCCAGTATATTTTTCCTTTTTAAATTAAAAAATAAACCATGTCATATATGATGACATTCCAATAGCAAGTTCAAATAAATGGAGTATATAAAGGTGTAAGTCTCTGTAGTGAATTATATGATAACTGTTAATTTAGGCTGTTCATTAAGCCCCTCCCCCATTAAAATTTTTGTTATGAGGTTGCAGTATCCTTCCCCTTGGCTAAGGGATGGGCATGTGACTCAGGCTTGGTCTGTCATAATCCTCTATTCCCTTGGACACAGTGATTGCCACGTCACTAAAGCAGGTTCAGAGCCCTTCCCCGAGATTGAAAAACATGTTGTATGAGGGACAGGCTCATCCTATTGGCATGCTAAGCCGAGTGAAAATTGAGGGTGCCACGAAGGAAACCTTTTGCCATAGGAAAGAATGAGGTCAACATAACAGAGTAAAGCTGACCGAGACGGGTTACTATTCTGTCTTAAACACATCATCTCTCACATTTTTGCATGCATGAACGAGGAGCCATTGGAACCTCTGGATCTAGTTGTACCTTAAATTGGATCTGCCAAGTATTTCCCAGTTAAATGAGATAATTAGTTGCCCAATTTGCTTATGCTGGTTAGAAGTGGGTTACTCTCTTTTGGAACTGAAAGAGTCCTGACTAATCCAGACCTCTGTTGGCACATCTCTCTTGCCTATCACATACCCATGTGGGTTGCACACTCGCACGCACATGTAGGCATGCAGATAGGATCATTCTTGATGAGTTGGTGTAGACTTTTTAAACTTAATGGCATGGGAATCTTTCTCTGTCAGTGTATGAAGGACACATTTTATCTTTTTAATGGTTGTATAGTATTGCATTGGTTGTAGAATCTGTAATTTATTTAACCATCTTTCTTTCTGATGGATATTTAGGTATCTGCTTTTTCACTGCTGCAAACTGTGTGTCAGTAACAAGAACAGTTCATTCTTGTTTTGCACATATATGACAACATATCCTGTAATTGTTGGGTATGCCCATTTAAAAAGTTGATGTCTTTTCAAATTGTTACCTCAAAGACTTTATCAATCTATACTGC
Organism: Galagoides demidoff; assembly: GCA_963574575.1. Classification (NCBI taxonomy): domain Eukaryota; kingdom Metazoa; phylum Chordata; class Mammalia; order Primates; family Galagidae; genus Galagoides; species Galagoides demidoff. The sequence continues at coordinate 24,970 of CAUYQV010046543.1, forward strand.
TACCAATAGTGTATAATAGTTAACTGCTCCCCCCACCCCTGCCTTTGTCAACTTTGTATATTATCAGTCATTTCTATTTGGGGGCTATCTGATGGGTGAAAATGGTATATTGTAACTTTTAGTTCTCTGACTAGTGATAATGTTGCTGATTTTATCAAACATTTTTTTCTAGATTGTAGTTTTCCCCCTAAGTTTCTCTTATTTATGTTTGTTCACTTTCTTATGGGGATGCTTGTCTTTTTTATTTAATCGCTTCCTAGCTGTAATATGCACATTAAACTAGGAAAGACCTTCGTAGACAGCTGACCCTGCTTCTTAGTTATTTCAGAAAGAAAGATGTGAGATCTGCTACTATAAAAATCACATTTTTTTTGCAGATATCTCTGGATGTTTAATTGGCTTATATTTAATAGCCCTATATACCTGCCCAATTCATTTAGTTAATTGAAGGACACATATCTCAATTGGATGCTCTATGGCTACTTTATACAGATAATTTTATGGCTGAGCTGAATGTTGGGAATTTCTTTCATTGAGAATTTTCTGGATCAACATCAAAATGTTCACATTGAATGATATGTAGAGCTCTGGGACTTGATTGACCATTTGACTATTGGTGCAGACTCAGGACTATTTTCAGAGGAAAAATTTGGCCTTTAACTTTGTAAATTCACTGCCAGGGAGGTGGATTGGCTGTCTACTTATACATCTTTGGTGGTTAGGTTTCTTAATTTTTATAAGGGAATATTGACATGACTACATTTGATCGACTATAAAATATATATAGTACTTATAATTGGCAGTATGGAATAGATATACTATAGCAAGTATGTATCCACTTACTTTGAAGCCTGATTTTTATCAAAAACCTAGTAGAAAGAGCATTCTTTGACAGTTGCTTACAATACATTCAGTCCATTGCTTTAGACAGTTGTTTTACTTGGATCAAACTAGAATACCGGAGAGAGTTATGTATGATGATTACATTGTTTTAGATTTGAGTAGAATCTGCAATTGCTTTTGCAAAATTGTTCTTTAGTGTAATGCAATGACTGTTTATTGAAGGTTATTAAAACAAACAGCTTTATGAAATTTAGTGCTTTTATTGTAGAATTCTTGTGAGGATATGATCTCCTTTATCTCCGTGCCCTTGTTGATACCACTGTTAGTGCCACTACAATACCACGACTACTATAGTAGCTGACCTGGAGGACTAACACTAAACCTAAATGAGCTAATATTTTTATTATTTAGTTAATTATTTAGAGGTTAGATCTCACTTTGTCACCAAGACTAGGGCTCAACTTATGGATGAGGGACTATATAATGGTTAGGAGTATGTGCTCTGGAGCTGGATTTTTATTTTTTTTCCCTTGACCAGGGCTGGGTTTGAACCCGCCACCTCCGGCATATGGGACCGGTGCCCTACTCTTTTGAGCCACAGGTGCTGCCCAAGCTGGATTTGTTAAGCTTGAGTTCTGGCTTTGTTACTTCTTCATCATGTATTAGTTAACCTCTTTGTGCCTCAGTTTTTTCATCGATAAAGTGGGCAAGGTAATTGTATTTACTTCTACAAGGTGATTGTGAGAATTTCGTGAGTTTATACATGTAAAATTCTTAGAACGTGCCTAGCTCCAGACACATACAGTAAAATGAGCTGCTGTTTAAAAATTTTTTTAATTGATGCATAATTGTATATATTTATGGGATGCATGGGATATTTTGATATATGCATATAATGTGTAATGATCAAATCAGTGTATTTAGGATATCCATCACCTTGAACATTTATCACTGCTTTTTGTTGGGAACATTTCAAATCTATTGTTTTTAATCATCATCCTTATTATTAGAACCCATGTAGTAATTTATCTTTTTGAGGTTTTGATACCAGGAAAAAAGCTGTGTTTCCTTTGACCAGATGATTTGCTTGTATGGTACAGTCATCGTGACTTGTAACTGATGGTTATTTCTCTCTTGGAAGGGGAGCTCAGAGTTAAAAGTGTGGCCTTCCCTTACAACTATATAGGACCTTGCGACATGGCTTGTGTGGTAACTTCTCTCTGACTTTATCTTATTTTCCTCCCTCATTTTCTCTGTGCCCAATTTCTTCACTTCTTTCTTTTTAATTCTAATGTACCTGTGAGCTGTCTCAAATCCTTTTTGGAATAATATGGAAATAAGCATGTAATCTTCCTTATAGCAAGTGCCCATATTGAAATTTCAGATTAACTTGCATTTAATTTACTTAAGATGGGTACTTCTTGATGACTGAGAGGTGCTGTAATTTTCATTAAGATATCTCAAATCATGTCATAGATGGAATGCTTCTGGGAAGGTTCCTGTTGACAGCTGATCTTACTGATGGTGTGGGTTTTCTTTTAAGCTTCAATTACAAACATACTGCTTCTTAACTTTTTTTTTCTTTGACTTTTGCACCAGCCATCTCTTATGTAGATGGGGGGTATATTATTTTAAAAATTTGTATTGTGGCAGGTGTCTATAGTCTCAGCTACTCGGGAGGCTGAGGCAAGAGAATCCCCTAAGCCCGGGAGTTGGAGGTTACTGTGAGCTGTGATAGCACAGCACTCTACCAAGGGTGACATAGTGAGACTCTGGCTCAAAAAAAAAAAAATTTGTAAAACTGTACTCTTTAAAAATACTGTTCAGAATAATTCTTTGTTTATATCAGGTTGTAGCATAGGCAGAATAGAAGCTATAAGTGTTGTTATTGCCTTTTTTTTAAAAACTTGAACATTACTTTATTGATTTAGAATGGAAAAAAAATAAGAAATGTTCCAAAGCCCAAAACATTCCTGAATATTCTGGTTGTGTCATTAGCATAGTCACTTCCTAAACAGATGTACATGGGGGCTAATATTACCTTTTAGGGGGGTAATTTAAAAAAAAAACTTCAAAATATTAGTCTTGGTTGAAAGGTCTTTAAAAAATTTTTACAGATTCTCTGGGCGGCACCTGATTCTCTGTTGGCTCAATGGGTAAGGTGCTGGCCCCATATACTGAGGGTGATGGATTCAAGCCATCCCCGACCAAACTGTAACAAAAAAATAGCCAGGCATTGTGGTGGGCGCCTGTAGTCCCAGCTACTTGCGAGGCTGAGGCAGGAGAATCTCCTAAGCCTAGGAGTTGGAGGTTGCTGTGAGCTGTGACGCCACAGCACTCACCGAGGGCCATAAAGTGAGACTGTCTCTACAAAAAAAAAACCCCAAAATTATAGATTCTCTGTTCTCTTCTGTGTGTTTGTAATTTATCTTTTGAAGAATGTGGGTGATTTGGCCAGTAGCATTTCCTGCATTCTGGATTTCAGTTTAGTTGAACATGTTGTTCTGTCCCTCTATGTATCCTGCAAACTGGTAGTTTAAAGTAGAAGCTTTAATTTTTGAGGAGGGAGAGGGTAAAACAACTTTATAGATGGTAGTATGGGCCACACAAATGGTTGTCTTTTTGTGATGTTGGTAGTTGTTGGTATTGCTACTGGTTTTTGATTCTTAATTCTAAAGTGAGCACTGTGATGTCTAGATGAAAATGGGGAGGCATTGTCTGGAAATGATAGAGTCTGTTCTGTACAGATAAAACTCACGGTAACCATTTGAGAATGAAGTAATGTAGTGTGGAATCAAGAAGATCTAGGTTTCAGTCTTAGCTCCCCTGTGTAGGAGCTGTTTGATCTTGCATAATTAATAATAACATCAGCAGCAGCAATGATAGCAGCAGCCACCATTCACTTAGTGCTTATTTTACACCAGATGATGTGCTAAGTGCCTTACAGACCTCCTGTAATCTAATCATCTTAAGTAACCTGTAAGCCATACATTATCGTCTTTATTTTGCAGTTCATAAAGGTTAAGTAAAGTATCCAATTGCAAAGAAGTAGTGAAACAGGGATTCACTACTGGACTCCAGTTTTGTGTTCTTAATCGCTTTGTTCTTTCATATCTGTAAAAATGGGTGTACATCTAGCTGCCTTATATACCTTGCAGGGTTAATGAGATACTGCGTGTGAAAATGCTTGCAAAAATAGGTATTTAAATGAGAGTGTGCTGGGCTGACAGTTGACAAGAAGAGGTAGACAGTGGAGGCTTTGCCCATGACTAAGTGGTAGTGAAAAGTTTGGTTGAAAAGAACCTTCTAGTCATTTTCTAATTACTGTTTCTGACTAGCATTGCTGTTGCAGTGTTACAGAGTTTCCTTCTCTTGTTAAAATTGACAGTGATAGAGATTTTATAGGTGATAAATATCTTATGTCAGAGGTCACTTGAAGAGTCCCTGAATGAACAGTGATATCTTGGTTTTATTCCATGGACAACATAGGTAGGCTTAGTTAGTATAGATAAGTTTAAATGAGAGACAGAGTATAGTTATAGCTCAGTTGTTTTTATGAAAGGACAAATACTTATTAAAAGTAGAGGAAATTTTAAGTAAATTGTATTAATAATAGTATTTTCTTTCTTTAGCAAGGTGTTGGGTATATTATACATTAAAATTATTTTTAGTATTTTTTAGTATTAGTATTAATACTAATACTAAAAGTATTAGTAAAGTATTAGTATTTTTTAGTATTTAGTATTTTTAGTATTAGTGGATAATGTGACCACCTGAGAAGGGTCTGTGGCCATCTGCAGGTGCAGTGGCAGATTGAAGATGACGTCTGCTTGAGGTGTTCATACAGAGTATAGGAATGTGCATTTTATTTTTGCTAAACTTAGGTAATGTATTTATCAGAAAGCCCTAGGGCCTGGATCAGGACCTAGATATGTTTTCTTAGTACTTAGCTTCTTAAAGTTCCTCTTTAAATATAGGAATCATATTGCATTCTGTTTACTGTGGTGAAATAATCTAGTTATTTCATTCTGATATTCCCAGGAAAAGTTTTCCCATTTTTTAAAATTGAGATATAAGTAATATACCCAAAGGCTCCCTTTTAAAATGCACAGTTCAGTATATTTACAAAATGTACAACCATTGGCATTATCTAATACTAGACTCTTTGATTTCCCCTAAAGGACATCTTGTGCCCCGTTCTTTCTTTCCTCAGTCACTGGCAACCACTATTTCTACGGACTTAACCTATTCTGATGTTTCATATAAATAGAATCATACAGTATTTTCCCTTGTGTCTGACTTCTTTTACTTAGAATATAAGTAAAAGCATTCATTTCAGCATTCATTTATGTTGTTGCATGTATCAGTAGTTCAGTCCTTTTTATGGCCAAATAATATTCCATTGTAATCCATTTTGACTTTTATAGATAATGTTGCTATGAACTTTCATGTACAAGTTTTTGCATGGACATTTGTTTTCATTTCTCTTGGGTATATACCTAGAAGTGGAGCTGCTGGGTTACTTGGCAACTCTATGCTTAACATTATGAGGAATTGCAAAACTGTTTTCCGAGGTGGCTGTACCATGTAACATTCCTACCAGGAATGTGTAAGGGTTTTGAGGATGTCCCCACAACCTTAAGTAAAGTGGCATTTCATTGTGATTTTGATTTTCATTTTCCTAATGACTATGTTGAACAGTTTTTCATTTACCTTTTGGACATATATCTTATATATCTTCTTTAAGGAAATGTCTGTTAAAATATTTTGCCAGTTTTTAAATTGGGTTGTCTTTTTGTTATTAAATTGTAATAATTTTTTTTAAATATTCTGGATACAAGTCCTTTATCAGATTTGATTTGCAAATATATTCTTCGATTTTGTGGTTTGTCTTTTTACTTTCTTGGTGGTATCCTTTGAAGTACAGAAGTGTTTAATTTTGATGGAGCCCAATTTATTGATTTTTTTCCCCCTTTTCTTGTGCTTTTAGTGTCAATCTAAGAAACTATTGTCTAATCCAAGGTCACAAAAATTTATGCTTTTTTCTTCAAGGAGTTTTATAGTTTTAGGTCTTGGATCCACTTAGAGTTAATTTTTCTGTATGGTATGAGGTAGGCCCCAATTCTCTTTGCAGTAGAGATAAAAAGATTACTACCTTTCACGTATACTCATTGGCAGTGCTTTCTTGTTCCACCTCACTTGATTATATTTTAATCACTATATGGTTCTGCCTCTTCATTAGCTTCACCTCTGACTCCTTGCTAATGAGTTATTTTGTTGGTCTGTTTTTTGTTGTTGCTGAGACAGAGTCTCACTCTGTTGCCCTGTGTAGACTGTTCATAACAACCTCAAACTCTTGGGCTTGAGCAATCCTCTTGTCTCAGCCTCCTGAGCTAGACACCTACCACAATGCCCAGCCAGTTTTTCTATTTTTAGTAGAGATAGGGTTTCACTCTTGCTTAGTCTGGTCTTGAACTCCCGAGCTCAAGCAATCGACCAACCTTGGCCTTGTCCGCTTTGGCCTCCCAGAGTGCTAGGATTGTAAGTGTGAGCCACCACACCTGGCCTATATTTTTGTTGGTCTTAAATGGATTTTCTTTCCCAAAACTATTAACCTTTGTACTTGTGATAGAATGTAAGAATCAGGAGGAAGTTTATTGGTCATATGTCCAACCTCTTATCAGAGTAGAGCCCTCTACTTCTGTGACAGAAGGGTTTTCAATTTCTTGGACACTTAGAGAAGTAGGTAATTCACCGAAGCATGTAATCATGCAGTACATTAAGAAATCTTAACCTATTCATGTTCGGTGCCCATAGTGCAGTTGTCATGGCACTGGCCACATACACTGGGCCAGTAGGTTCAAGCCCAACCTGGACCTGCTAAACAACAATGACAACTACAACAACAACAATAATAGCTGGGGGTTGTGGCGGGCACCTGTAGTCCCACTACCTGGGAGGTGACGGCAAAAGAATAGCTTAAGCCCAAGAGTTAGAGGTTGCTGTGAGCTGAGATGTCACAGCACTCTACCGAGGGTGATGTAGTAAGACTTTGTCTCAAAAAGAATCTTACCTATTCAAACATTTTATATACAAAAAATATTTCAGTGGGGACAGGGGGTTAGGAGCTCAAGTGTGTCACAGTTTTAATAAATTATCTTATTTGTAGCAAATTAAATTTAAAGGAGTTGGTGGTTATATCATAACCCATAATGTTTTATAATTATTTTATTTTATTTTATTTTTGAAACAGAGCCTCAAGCTGTCCCCCAGGTAGAGTGCTGTGGCATCACAGCTCACAGCAACCTCCAACTCCTAGGCTCAAGTGAGTCTCCTGCCTCAGCCTCCCAAGTAGCTGGGACCACAGGTGCCTGCTACAACACCTGGCTATTTTTTGGTTGCAGCCATCATTGTTGTTTGGGAGGCCCGGGCTGGATTTGAACCTGCCACCTTAGGTGTATGTGGCTGGCGCCTTAGCCGCTAGAGCCACAGGTGCTGAGCCTAATGTTTTATAATTAAATGAGAGCATTTTATTTGGCTGTCTAGTTGGATAAACTTATATTTCTAAAGCAATTTAGTTCAGTTTTTAAAAACTGTAATGATTAGAAAGTTTATTCCTGGGCGGCGCCTGTGGCTTAAAAGGGTAGGACGCTGGTCCCATATGCCGGAGGTGGCGGGTTCAAACCCAGCCCTGGCCAAAAAATGAAAGTTTATTCTTTTATTCAGTTTGAATGTAGCTTTTGGTAATGGCTATCTACTTTATCAATGTCCTCTTCAAATTTAGAGTCTAAAATTAATAGCACATTTAAGGGATGGGCATGCTGGCTTACACCTGGGAGGCTGAGGTGGGAGGATTGCATGAGGTCAGCATTTTGAGATCAATCTGAACAGAGAGAGACTTTGTCTCTACTAAAAATAGAAAAATTAGCTGGCTTTGTGGTGGGCACCTATAGTTCCATCTACTCGGGAGGTTAAGGCAGGAGGATCACTTGAGCCCAGGAGTTTGAGGTTACTTTGAGCTAGGCTAATGCCTGAGCAATAGCAAAAAATCCCCCAGCAAAACCTCACTTGGTCTCAAAAACCCCCCAACAGAACCTCACTTAAGTGAGAATAGTACAAAGAATAGCTGGCTGATAGTTTTTTTGTTTTTCCTTTCACATAACCCAGAATTAAGCTGTTTTTGTAAGCTGTCCAGTCTTTGGGGCTCATCTTCAGTTTTTTATCAATGAACTCCTTTTTAACAAGCGTTTTTAAGCTGAATCTCCTGCCCTGTGGAACACTGGAGTTGCTGTGAAAGTTGCTTTGCACCTGCAGATTATCTGGACTCTACTCCGTGACTTTAGTCAAAACATCCAAATTTTTGATTTCAATTTTCTTTTCTGTTGAATGGGGATAATAACTCCATTTTTGCAGTGTTTGGTGGAAGATGAAACAAATGATTGGTGCCTGTGGATGGTTATGGCTCTAGCACACACAGATGGAACCGAGACTTGTGAAATAGCCTCTGTCACAGGTGCTTCTTTGCTGGCTTTACTTACTCTTAGTCAGATATTAGCTATTTGTTAAATAGAATCTACTGACTTCAGATTTCATTTCTTTCTCTTTTTTTCTTTTCTTTTTTTTAAGACAGAGTCTCTCACTTTGTTGCCTTGGGTAGCTTACTGTGGTGTCATAGCTCACAGCAACCTCAAACTCTTGGGCTCAGGCGATCCTCTTGCCTCAGCCTCTCAAAGTATCTGGGACTTGTACAGGTGCCCGCCACAATGCCTGGCTATTTTTTTAAGAGACAGCAGGTTCAAGTCCACAAGGCTTTACTTCTTTAAAAAAAATCTGAAACAAATAGAGCAAAATGTTGTGATCTGACTAACTTGCATGGAAGGTAAGTGGAATGGTGTTTCTACTATTCTTTATTTCATTTATGTCTGTTTGAAATATTTCCTATCAGTTCAGGATATAAAGAAATTTGCGGCTGGGCACAGTGGCTCACGCCTGTAATCCCAGCATTCTGGGAGGCTAAGGAGGGTAGATGTCCTCAGCTCAGGAGTTTTAGACCAGCCTGAGCAAGAGCAAGACTCCAAAGCTAAAACCTCATCTGTAAAACTAGCCAGGTGTTTTGGCTGACGCCTGCAATCCCAGCTGCTTGGGAGGCTGAAGCAAGAGAATCTCTTGAGCCCAAGAGTTTGAGGTTGCTGTGAGTGGTGATGCAACAACACTCTACTGAGGGTGACAAAGTCAGACTCTGTCTCAAATAGATAAATAAAACAAAATGAGATTTGAAGGTTTGAATGGTAAGCAATTATTAGAGTCAGCTATTTCTCTGACCAACTCATATTATCAAATGAATAGGCTCCAGAAACTGTGTGGCTCACTGTCTATGACTGACTTATTCTGGTGTAAGGCTACTCAGAATATATTTGACCAGTTTATTGAAAACTAGGAAATTTTTATTTCTTGGCATTAATATAGTCATATATGCGTTGGTAATAATCTTCATTACCTGTGTTTTACTTGATTAAGCTCTATGAGAAACAAGTAATGTGGAAAGTAAAGTAAGTCTCTTGCAATTGTGACTTAAAGTGAATAATATTAACAGATTAATAAAATAAGTATAGGGTACTGGATAATAACATGTAAACATATAAATAGAAAGTTAAGGTGTTCACCGGAGACTCCGCTTCTCCAGGGACTGCTATGGGCCTGAGGACGCTCCATGGACCCTGAGAGTGCGTGCATCCCACTCTGCAGGTCAGGAGGCGAGGCCCGGGGCTAGTGTGGGCGGCGGGGCTGCCCCCGTGAGTTTAGTGGAGCTGCCGGGAGGACGCCGCGTCGGGAGCCAAGATGGGCCAGGGAACCTGGCTGCAGCTCGTGCCGCCGACCCGGGCTCTCAGAGCCCCCCTTCCCCCAAAAGAAAGAAAGTTAAATTTATATGGTTAAAGATTTTGACATTGAAAGACCTTTAAGGTATTAAGATCATTAAATGTGAAATGTCTGATTTTGAATCAGAAGTTTGATGTATTATATCTCAAACAACAGTGTAAGTAATCAAAGTATGCACCTAACCTGTTGACACAGTTTTGCCATCTTAACAATAGCTTGTTTGTGCCAGCAGTGAAGAAGCAGGGAGAGCAAGGGACAAGGGAGTCATGAAAGGCATTTTCCACGGCTTGTTGAGAATTGAATATTTTTCCTTGCAAGAAGTGGTCCAAAACTTGGACAAAGTGGTAGTAAGTTGGTGCAAGGTCTGGCGGATACGGTGGATGACAGAGAGTTTCCCAGTCTAGCTTCTGTACTTGGAGCAGCGATGTTTGTATTAACACATCTGTCTTGCAATTAACCTGACTCTGTTGACCAGTCTTGGCTGCTTAATTGCAAGCATCCTCACCATGTCATCAATTTGGTTGCAGTAGACAGCTCCTGTAATAGATTGACCAGGTTTATGAAGCTGTAGTAGATAATAGCAGCGGTAGACCATGGAACAGATGCCACTAACTTTTTATTGATGAATATTTGGTTCTGGACTGTGTTTTGGCATTTCATCTTTATCCAGCGTTTGTGCTGACTGCTTGCAATTGTCGAAAAGAGTATAATTTTCATCACACATAACAATTCTGTATAGAAATGGTTCAATTTATGTTGTGGCAGCCAAGAAAGGCAAGCTTTGAGACAATTTCTTTTCTGATGCTTGTTTAGAACCCCTCTATCCAGCTTTGTTACCTTGCCATTTGTTTCAAATGGTCCAACATTGTTGGAATAATAAGTTCAAACCTTGCTGCTAACTCATGTGTAGGTTAAGATGGATTCTCTTCCATTAGATCTTTCAGCTCATTATTATCAACCTTAGTCTCAGTTTGCCCACATGGCTTATTTTCAAGGTTAGAGTCACCAACATGGAACGTCTTTAAACCTTCAACCTACTGTATGTTCGTTAACCACATGCTTTTCAAACACTTCACTGATACCTCGAGCTGTCTGTGTTGTATTGGTTCTTTGAACTCACATTTGAAAATAATACAAATTTTTGACTTATCCTTGGTTTCATAAAAATTGCTTTAAAAAATTTGAAAGATAATCACAAGGCAAAGTGTGCATTTGAAAGAATGGGGATATACCTTCACAATAAAAATACAAAGTGTTGGGTGGTGCCTGTGGCTCAGTGGGTAGGGTACCAGCCCCATATGCCAAGGATGGCGGGTTCAAACCTGGCCTCAGCCAAACTGCAACAACAACAAAAAATAGCCAGGCGTTGTGGCGGGAGGCTGAGGCAAGAGAATTGCCTAAGCCCAAGAGCTGGAGGTTGCTGTGAGCTGTGGCACAGGGCACTCTACTGAGGGCAATAAAGTGAGACTCTTAAAAAGTGTTAAGGTGAAATGTCAGAGATATCAACTGTCAAACTTAGTACTTAGGAAATTGTACATTTCATATTTAATTTAATGCAAAGTAAATATTATAAATATTTTTAGATAAGTGTAATGTAATGATTGTCAAGTGAATATGCAGGGCTAATAATATTACATTAGCAATCCACAACTTAAAGAGAGAGATGGTACAGTTTCATTGGATTAAAAGCAAGTGTGGGAGCCAGAAGTAAGGCTGCTCATCATATCTTGACCTTTGCTTGGACTCCAGGCTTCAGAATAAGTCATCATAGGTGTTTAATCTACTTTAGCATTGAGAAAGAGTTTATCTGAAAGAACTTATCTTTTGTTTTTCAATTTTAGTATTGAAAACATGTTTCAGGTGATGGTATTAAATTATTAAAAATGCACTCAGGAATAACTTATTCTGGGGACATTTACTTTGGCATCCCTTTAACATTTCTGTTTTGAGAGATTAAGGGTGATTTGTTCTATATTGCTTGGAGGAAGGGCTTGTCTTGGTTGCTTATTTTGGTCCCAGATTGTGAAAGGAATATGGGAACATTTTGGAAAATAGGGGAAAATGTTAAAAAGTAAAAGGGAGGGGGGAAAAAAAACATACAGCAAGAAATGACAGTGAGCAACTATTAAAAAAACCCCAAACAAACTCATGGTGTTATCCTTGAACAAAAGTTATTAATTTGATGGACTTCTGAAAGTTACAGTTTAGATTTATAACTTTATTTCATATTTTTTCCCTGCACTATTCCAAAACTGTTTTGTAATTCCTTAGACCAGGAGTTAAAAATAAAAACAAAATCAGAAACCCTCAGTGAGGCTCCTTCAAGAAAGAAGTTATTCTTTGAGTTCTGTGTCTGCTCTTTGTTTAAACCTCAGCCGCTCTTCAGTAAGGAAGAGCCACAGCAGCTCAGCCAGCAGGTAATGCCTCCGAGCTGCTTGAGTGGGACTCCTCTGTGCTGGCTTCTGGGTAGGCTGAAAAGGCTGAGCCCTGCCCTGCGTCTTATAAAGGCACAAGTGACATGGATCCTGACCTATGAAATCATTTTTTTTTCTCTTTACAAATATAAATGGGTTTGCTTTTTTTTTTTTTTTTTGATTGAGGGAGGGCAAAGACTAAAGTTCATTAAGCTGTGAATGTAAGTGATTATATGTTCCTGCCCTTAACTGAGCTAAATTGATGGCCACAGTAATGAAATATCAGTAAATAATTATTTTAATAGAGATTCACATTTTTAAAAATTCAGTCTAACTTCACCTTTCAGTTCTCAGTCTGATCCTGACCTTTTTCTCCTCTCCTACCTTTTTGTGTCATCTTTCTCCCTTTCTCTGTTACTACTTCTGTTTACCTATTGCTATAAAATTGGCTCTCTAACCTTTATTCCAATGTACTTTGCTCTTTCTAGTCAGCTTTTTTCATTATAGAATGCATTTTTATAACCATTTCCCCCCCTACATATCTATCTTAGCCATACATGCACACTGTTTTGTTTGGACTACACAGTGGTTTTTTTTTTTTTTTTGAGACAGAGCCTCAAGCTATCTCCCTGGGTAGAGTGCCGTGGCATCACAGCTCATAGCAACCTCCACTCCTGGGCCCAAGTGAGTGTCCTGCCTCAGCCTCCCAAGTAGCTCGGACCACAGGTGCCTGCCCACAATGCCTGGCTATTTTTTGGTTGCAGCCATCGTTGTTTGGGGGGCCTAGGGTGGATTCGAACCCGCCACCTTAGGTATATGTGGCTGGTGCCTTAGCCACTCGAGCCACAGGCGCCGAGCCAACTACACAGTGTTTTAATACTTGCTGAATTGGAATGCTTTAAGGCTAGTGGGTATTTCTTCAGTTAGATACAGGCCTCTTATTTTTCTGTTTGCTTTAACTTGCTCCATTTACACACCTTTTTATTTTTAACTTTAGCTTTTGTAGAGAGTTGAATTTGTGCTTTTTTCTTCACTGTACTTTCTGTGAGAGTCTTCCTTTCCTCTTCAGGCTCCTCTTCTTCCATACTCTCTGGGGTCCCTTATGTGTGTCTTTGCTCCTCTCTTTGCACAGTCTCCATCTTCTTCTAGAACTCAGTGTGTACCAACCTCCTTCTGAGCATGCATGTTTGTTTTGTACACATTGCATTTTCTTGCAGCTAGGTCCCTTTTGGATTTCCTTCATCTGGAGCTGAGGTCCCTTTTATAAAGTTTATATCTCTGGAAGTTTTTTCACACTGTCAGGGAGTTGTTGCTACTGTATCACTTCCATTCATGGAAACTAGAGGGCTAATTTACCTAGTAGGCATGCCTTTGGCATATGTGTATTTATCTGGCTCAGACAGAATTAGAATATTGGAAAAATAGTTGTTCTTAGGGATCCAAAAGCTAACAGAACACACGTTTGAAGTGGTTATCATTGAGGGAAACTAAACTTTTAGTTTTCCTAACTTTTTCATTTTAAAATAGTTTTACTGGCTCGGCTAAGGTGCCAGCCACATACACCTGAGCTGGAGGGTTCGAATCCAGCCTGGGCCCGCCAAACAACAATGACAGCTGCATCCAAAAAATAGTTGGGCGTTGTGGCTGTAGTCCCAGCTACTTTGGAGGTAGGGGCAGGAGAATTGCTTGAACCCAGGAGTTGGAGGTTGCTGTGAGCTGTGATACCATGACACTCTACCCAGGGCAACAGCTTGAGGCTCTGTCTCAGACAAAAAAAAAAGTTTTACCTTTGTATTGGGTGGGGCATAGGATGGTATACTTATTTTATATAGCTGATTTTCCTGTGTGTTTTTGTCCTTCTATTTTTCATTTAAAATCACTAATAATAATAACCATTTATGAAGTGAACATAGATTTTAAAAGTCCTAACAAAATTTTAGGAAATCAAATCCAATAATACATAAAGGCATAACACATTATGATTGAATGGGTTTATCTTGGGAATGCAAGGTTGGTTTAATATTCACAAATTAATAGATGCATTTTATCATATTAACAGACTGAAAGAAAAAAACAGAATCATCTCAATAGATACAGAAAACGCTTTTGAAAAACCTAGCAAATGAGAAATAAACTCACAGCAAACTAGGAAAAAGAAGCTGCTTTAACCTGATAAATGAAGAGTGTTTATGAAAAACCTACCATTTCATCTCATACTTAATGGTAAAAGAAGTTACTTCCCCTTTATAACAGGGAAAGAATTTCTCTTAAGAAACCATTTTTCTCCCATATTGTACTAGAGTCTCTGATCTGTGTAATAAAGTAAGAAAACGAAATAAAAGGGATCCATATTGGCAAGGAAGAAGTAACTTTTTATTTGCAGATGACATGATCATTTACAAAAGGATGCTACAAAAAAGATATGAGAAGTATAACCTGAATTTAACAAGGTTGTAGGATATAAAATCAATACGTGAACATGGATTGTATTTCTATATATTGGCAATGGATCTTTGGATTTGGAACTTGAAATAAAAACTAATGCCATGTATAAACAAATACTATGAAATACTTAGAGATAAATCTGAGAAAAGATGTCTAAGACCTGTACAGTGAAAACGATAGAATACTACTATGAGAGAAATTAAAGATTATCTAAGGAAATGGAGATACTCTGTTTATGTATCAGAATGCAAAATATTGTTAAGATATCACTTCTGCCCAAGTCGTTCTATGTGTACAAAGCAATCCCAGTCAAAATCCCAGCAGTTTTTTTTTGTACTAATTGATAAGCTGATTTTAAATTCACCTAGAAGGCTGGGTATGTTGGCTTATGCCTGTAATCCTAGCACTCTGGGAGGCTGAGGAGGGTGGATTGCCTTGAGCTCACAGGTTCGAGACCAGCCTGAGCTGCCGTCTCTAAAAATACCCAGTTGTTGTGGCGGGTGCCTCCAGTCCCAGCTACTTGGGAGGCCGAGAATTGCTGAGCCCAAGAGTTTGAGGTTGCTGTGAGCTATGACACCATGACACTCTATGAAGGGTGACAAAGTGACACTCTGTCTCAAAAAAAAAAATTTCACATAGAAGTAAAAATGTCCTAGACTACCCAAAACAACTTTGAAAAAAGAAAAAAGTAGTTGTAGGACGTATACTGCCTATCTTCAAGTTGTCAAGTTGTCTTATATTATAAAACTACAGTAACCATAGTAGGGTGGTATGGGTCTCAAGGTGGATAACTAGGTTGATGGAGCAGAATAGGTTGTGTGGGAATAGATCCATTCATATATGTTAAGTTGATTTTCACAAAGGTACTAAAGTGGTTCAGTGACAAAAGAGGCTTTCAGCACTTGCTGGAACAGTTGGATCTCCACATGCAAAAAACTGAACCATGGTCCATGCCTTATATACCACATTTTAAAAAATATTCAAGATGAATCCTAGAACTAAATGTAATACCTAAAACTTGTAGAATAATGCATAGTATAAAACCATTGTGATGTTGGGTAAGATAAAGATTTCTTAGATTCAACACAAAAACCATGATCCATAAAGGAAAGAAGTGATAAACAGAACTTTCTCAAAGTCAAGAACTTCTGGTCTTCAAAAGACACTGTTGAGAATATGAGAAAAAAAGCCATAGAGGAAGATAAATCCAAACGGCAATGAGATACCACTTCACACCCACTGGGATATCTAGAATTAAAATGTCAGATAATATGTGTTGACAGGATGTAGAGAAGTCAGAGCCCTCATACACTGCTGGTGGGAAAGTAAGGCCCTGTGGCCACTTTGGAAAACAGGGAATTTCTTAAGTGGTTAAACATAGAGTTATCAAACAACCCAGCAGTTCCACGCCTAAGGTATATACCTAAGAGAAATGGGAAATGTCCTCACCAAAACTTAAGCCTAAATGTTTGTAGTAGCATTATTGATAATTGCCAAAAGAAGGAAGCAATCTGAATGTTCATCAGTTATGAATGGATAAACAAAATGTGACATATCTGTACAATAAAATAACATTCAACCATATAAAGTAAAGTACTGATGCATGCTGCAGTGTGGATGAACCTTGGAAACATGTTGATGGAAAGAAGCTGGTCACAAAGACCTGTAGTAAAATGGTCTCTATAGCAGTGATTTTCAACCTGTGTGCAGTGAAAATAATTTTTGTTTTTGGGCAACAGAGTCTCACTTTGTCACCCTGAGTAGAGTGCAGTAGTGTCATAGCTCACAACAACTTCAAACTCTTGGGCATAAGCCATTCAAATAGCTGGGACTAAAGGCATCCTCTATAATGTGCAGCTATTTTTAGACGGGGTCTTGCTCTAGCGCAGGCTGGTCTCAAACTCCTGAGTGCAGGCAGTCCACCTGTCTTAGCCTCCCAGAGTGCTGGGATTACAGTTGTGAGCCACCTTGTCCAGCCTTGCCTTGAAAATTTTTAAAGACCATTAATTATTTTCGATTTGAAAGACATTCATTCTTTTTTTTTCCTTTTTAAAAAATTAAATCTTAGCTGTGTACATTAATGCAATCATGGGATACAATGTGCTGGTTTTATATATCATTTGAAATATTTTCATCAAACTTGTTAACATAGCCTTCACTGCATTTTCTTAGTTATTGTGTTAAGGCATTTATACTCTACACTTAGTAAATTTCACGTGTACCCTTATAAGATGCACCGTAGGTGTGGTCCCACCAATTACCCTCTTTCCACCCATCGTCTCCCCTCCCCACCCCTCCCTCTCCTCCTTCTCTTTCTCCTTGTGCTATAGTTGGGTTATAGCTTTCATATGAAAACTATTAATTGGTTTCATAGTAAGACTGAGTGCATTGGATACTTTTTCTTCCATTCTTGAGATACTTTGCTAAGAAGAATATGTCCCAGTTCCATCCATGTAAACATGAAAGTAGTAAAGTCTCCATCTTTTTAAGGCTGCATAATATTCCATGGTGTACATATACCACAATTTATTAATCCATTCATGGGTTGATGGGCACTTGGGCTTCTTCCATGACTTAGCAATTATGAATTGGGCTGCAATAAGCATTCTGGTGCAGATATCTTTGTTATAAAATGATTTTTGGTCTTCTGGGTATATACCTAGTAGGAATTGAAGGACTGAATGGCAGTTCTATTTTTGGATCCCTAAGTGATCTCCAAAAATCTTTCCAAAAGGAACATACTAGTTTGCATTCCCACCAGCAGTGTAGGAGTGTTCCCTTTTCTCCATATCCACACCAACATCTCTGGTTTTGGGATTCTGTGATGTGGGCTAATCTTACTGGAGTTAGATGATATCTCAAAGTGGTTTTGATTTGCATTTCTCTGATGATTAAGGAGGCTGAGCATTTTTTCATGTGTCTGTAGGAGTAGCTGAGACTACCGGCACCCACCATTATGCCAGGCTAATTTTTCTATTTCTACTAAAGATGGGGGTCTCACTCTTGCTCAGGCTGGTCTCCAACTCCCACCTTGGTCTCCAAGAGTGATGGGAGTACAGGTGTGAGCCATGATACCCTGCCTAGCAGGTGACATTTTTTCCCCTTGAATTCTGGAGGCTGAGGCAGGAAGATCACTTGAGCCCAGGAGTTTGAGGTTGATATTAGGTAGGCTGCTGCCATAGCACTCTAGTTGGGGCAACAGAGTGAGACTCTATCTCAAAAAAAAAAAAAAAAAAAAAAAAGCCCTGTGCTGAAAACTCAATCACTTCCATCTGTAATTCTTTAGGTGTGGCTGAAATGCTAATTTGATTGCAGTGTCATGATTCTCAAAGTTAGTGAATCTTTCTTTCATTGTATTCTCCAATTAGTAGGTGTATAACAGCTATATATTCAAATGATTTGCAGAGATCATCTTGCTCATCAGTGATCTTTGCCAATTGGGGAAAATGTTTATCTGAAATTTCCTTTCGAGGTAGTGTTTAGAAAAAAGATAATTTTTTTTTGTAATGCTTAGATTTTTTTGCCACATATAGATTTAGTTTTACCTTGCAAAGAAATATTCAAGTTGTTTTCATTGATATCATGTGGAAATGTTGCATTCCTATAGAAATTTTCTGTAAATAATTTACACATGAGTGATTATGTTCTTTATAAAATTTGACTATTCTTGCAGAGATAAATTTAGACCAGCTATTCTAAACCTGTGGGTTGCGACCTCTTCGTAACAATGAAAATACACCGCAGCATTAGGAAGTTGAGAACCACTGATTTAGACTAACATCTCTCCCTGTGATAGCCAACACACTTTAGAATGATACCATGGCAAATCCACACAGAATACTTGATGGTTTAACTTCAGCTTGTTATGAAATTGAGGAGGTCATGTTGCATTTGTACCAGTATAGTTAATAATACTTACAACTCGTTGCAAAGTGTCCTTTAAAGTAGTAGCTTTAGCATACAGATTTTGCTGATGCAAAGTACAGTGAAAAGAAATGAGAGCTTCTAGACCTGTTAATACTTTTTTTAAAGTATGCAATAAACCCTGTATGTTTTCCTGTCATGGAAAGTGCACTGTCTGTACATGTACTCACTAGATTTACCAAATTCAGACTCAGCACCTATAGCTCAGCGGCTAGGGCTCCGGCCACATACATAGGAGCTGGTGGGTTCGAACCCAGCCCAGGCCTGCCAAACAGCAATAACAACTGCAACCAAAACATAGCTGGGCATTCTAGTGGGCGCTTGTAGTTCCAGCTACATGGGAGGCTGAGGCAAAGAGAATCACTTAAGACTAGAGTTTGAGGTGGTTGTGAGCTGTGACACTACAGCACTCTACTGAGGGCCACATAGACTCAAAAAAAAAAAAAAAGACCAAATTCAGTCCAACTACATGACATTTATCTTGAAAGTTATTGAAGATATCTATTCCATGTGTTCTGTTTTCAAGAGTGCCCTAAGCGAGTAACTCTTCATAGCAGAGAACATCTTCTGTTATGACCTGATGGAAAGTATAAAGTCTGTGCTGAGTCAGTAAGATCTGTTGATTAATCCAAAGAGAATGAATAATATATGTTTCACTTTTGAAGTGTTGCATGAAGTTTTTCTGTTAAATTGAAGGCTAATTCATGCTGCCAGTCAGTTACAGTCCTCAGAAGAGGTGATTGTTTATACCTTGAAAGGTTGTTGGAGTCTAAGCTTCCAACAACTTTAACAATGCATTCTTTCACAATTTCTACAACATTAAATGACTTTCCTTTTCCCCCCAATTATATAAGTTACTATTTAAGTTGCTTCAGTCTTATTATTGCTTGAAATTTTTGTGTCTGCTTTTACTTTTCATCTTTTAAGTTTTGCAATACAAGCTTTCGCACCTCTCCCTCTAATTTAAAATATTTGTTGAATGTTATAAGGCTAATAAACATTGAATCTCTTTAATATTGATATTGCAGTATCACAAAGCAAGCAAATCATCTTATTTTTAGCAGAAACAAGATAATTTTGCTATTCCCATCCTCATTTAAAAAATATATTTTTTAAAAAATATTTTTTATTAAATCATAACTTTGTACATTGATGCATTGAGGGGGTTCAGGGTACTGCTTCAATTTCTTAATAGTTTTGAAATGTACCATTGCATCATGCACGTTAGGCGAGGTCCCCCCAAATAAATATCTGTTCTCTAGAGTGTTCTCTTGATCTTCTTTGATATGGTGAGCTATTGAGCAGACAGAATTAAAAAATACTGTTGAGGGCAGCGCATCTGGCTCAAAGGAATAGGGCGCTAGCACCCTATACCAGAGGTGGTGGGTTCAAACCTGGCCCCTGCCAAAAACTACAAAAAAAAAAATACTGTTGAGACACAGTGCACTATTGTCAAAAGCTGATAAGAGAGTGGCTACTTGACCTCCATAAATTCTTGCTAACCACCTCATGTGGTAGTGGTGCCAGTCATGTGGGAGAAGTTAGAACTAAATTGAGTGTAGCAGCTTGTCAAGTTAGTTCTTTTGGCTTACTAATGTTCTAATTGTGCTTGTCAATCTGGGAAGATTACTTCATTGAACCTGTTTTATTCTTTAGTATTTTAGTTATGTCCATTTTAAAAATAAAATGAAAATATAAAAGATGAACAGAAATATATTAATAAAAATAAAAGGATTTATTTTGTAAAAATTGGATTAAGTCAAAAGGCCACAGGTTCCCCAAAAAAGCTTCACTTTTTTTTTTTTTAGATAAAGTGAGGATATTAATGCCTCATTACTTCATTGTTGTGAGATTTACATGAAATATTCTAGGGAAAGTATTTCATACTGTTCTTTATTTTTGTTTTCACTTACCCTTAATTTTAAAAAAATTTGTTTTTGAAATAAATTTTACTATGTACAGTTAAGGGATAAAACATGATGTTATGAGATACATATATAGATGCCTTAGGTATCTGTGGGTTCTACATCCATGGATTCAGCCAACTGTGGATTGAAAACATCTGGGAAAAATGCATCAAAATATAATACAAAGTAAAAATACAGTATAACAGCTATTTGCACAGCCTTTACATTGTATTAGGTATTATTAGATATTACTTGAAGTGACTTAAGATGTACAGGAGGGGCTCGGCGCCTGTGGCTTACTCAGCTAAGGCGCCAGCCACGTACACCTAAGGTGGCAGGTTCGAATCCCCAGCCTGGGCCTGCCAAACAACAATGATGGCTGCAACCAAAAAATGGCCGGGC
>CAUYQV010046544.1:0-25486 GCA_963574575.1 Galagoides demidoff
ACAATGTCCTGGTTTTATATACAATTTGAAATATTTTCATCAAACTGGTTGACACAGCCTTCATGGCATTTTTTTAGTTATTGTCTTAAGACATTTATATTCTACATTTAGTAAGTTTCACATGTACCCTTGTAAGATGCATCATAGGTGTAGTCCCACCAATTACTTTCCATCCTCCTTCCATCCCCTCCCTTCCCTTCCCCCTTTCCCCATATACTTGGTCTATAATTGGGTTATAGCTTTCATAAGAAAGCTATAAATTAGTTTCATAGTAGGGCTGAGTACATTGAATACTTTTTCTTCCATTCTTGAGATACTTTGCTAAGAAGAATATGTTTGAGCTCCATCTATGTAAACATGAAGGGGGTAAAGTCTCCATCTTTCTTTAAGGCTGCATAATATTCCATTACATATACCACAATTTATTAATCCATTCATGGGTCAATGGGCACTAGGGCTTCTTCCATGACTTGCCAATTATGAATTGGGCTGCAATAAACATTCTGGTACAAATACCTTTGTTATAGTGTAATTTTTGGTCTTCTGGATATATACCTAGTAGAGGAATTGTAGAATCAAATGGCAGGTAAGTTTTTAGTTCTCTAAGTGTTCTTCAAACATTGTTCGAAAAGGATGTATTAGTTTGCATTCCCACCAGCAGTGTAGAAGTGTTCCCTTTTCTCAATATCCACACCAGCATCTCTGGTTTTGGGATTTTGTGATATGGACTAATCTTATTGGAGTTAGGTGATATCTCAAATAGTTTTGATTTGAATTTCTCTGATGATTAAGGATGATGAGCATTTTTTCGTATATCCATAGGCATGCACCTATCTTCTTCAAAGAAGTTTCTCTGCAAGTCCCTTGCCCACCCTGAGATGAGATCACTTGTTCTTTTCTTGTTAATACATTTGAGTTATCTGTGGATTCTGGTTATTAAACCTTTGTCAGAGACATAACCTGCAAATATCTTCTCCCATTTTGAGGGCTGTCTGTTTGCTTTACTTACTGTGTTCTTGGCTGTGCAGAAGCTTTTTAGTTTGATCAGGTCTCAGTAGTGTATTTTTGAAGTTGTTTCTATAGCCCCGGGGGTCCTCCTCATAAAATATTCACCCAGGTTGATTTCTTCAAGAGTTGTCCCTGCACTTCTGCAGTTTCTTCTAGTATTTTTATAGTTTCATGTCTTAAGTTTAAATCTTTAATCCAGTGAGAGTCTATCTTAGCTAATGGTGAACGGTGTGGGTCAAGTTTCAGTCTTCTACAAGTCCCCAGCCAGTTCACCCAGCACCATTTGTTAAATAGGGAATCTTTTCCCTACTCAACATTTTAAATTGGCTTGTCAAAGATCAAATAACAGTATGTAGCTGGGTTCATCTCTTGATTCTCTATTTTGTTCCATACGTTTACCTCTCTTTTTTTGTGCCAGTACTATGCTGTTTTGATCACTATTGATTTATAGTGTAGCCTGAGGTCTGGTAGCATGATTTCTCCTGCTTTGTTTTTATTTCTGAGTAATGTCTTGGCTATTTGAGTTTTTTTCTGATTCCATATAAAATGCAGTATTATTTATTATTTTTTCAAGATGTTTAAAGTATGATAGTGAAGCTTTAATAGAGATTGCTTTAAAATTGTATATTGCTTTGGGTAATATGGACATTTTTACAGTGTTCATTCTTCCCAGACATGAGCATGGTTTGTTTTTCCATTTGTGAACATTTTCAGCTACTTCTTTTCTCAGAATTTCATAGTTCTCTTTACAGAGATCTTTCATGTCCTTTGTTAGGTAAACTCCCAAATATTTCATCTTTGACACCACTGTGACAGGAATAGAGTCCTTGACTGTTTTTTCCACTTGACTATTGTTGGTATATATAAAGGCTACTGATTTATGAGTGTTGATTTTGTAATCTGAGACACTACTGTATTCCTTGGTCACTTCTAATAGTTTTGTAATGGAATCCCTGGTGTTTTCCAGATATACAATCATATCATCTGCAAAGAGTGGAAGTTTGATCTCTTCTGACCCTATATGGATACCCTTGATCGCCTTTTCTTCCCTAATTGCGATGGCTAAAACTTCCATTATAATGTTAAAAAGCAGTGGACACATTGGGAAAACTTGTCTGGTTCCTGATCTGAGTGGAAATGATTTCAATTTTAACTCACTTCAATATGATATTGGGGGTGGGTTTGCAATAGATGACTTCTATCAGTTTAAGAAATGTCCTTTCTATACCAATTTTCTTAAGTGTTCTGATCATGAAGGGATGCTGGATATTACCTAAAGTTTTCTGCATCAATTGAGAGACTCATATGGTCTTTGTTTTTAATTTGTTTAAGTGATGAATTATATTTATAGATTTACATATATTGAACCAGCCTTGAGACCCTGGGATAAAACCCGCTTGGTCATGGTGTATAATTTCTTTGATGTGTTACTTGATTCTGTTTGTTAGGATCTTGTTGAATATTTTCACATCAATATTCATTAGTGATATTGGTCTTTAATTTTCTTTTCTTGTTGGGGCTTTTCCTGGTTTGGGTATCAAGATGATGTTTGCTTCATAGAATGTGTTGGGTAGTATTCCTTCTTTTCCTATGTTTGGAAAAGGTTAAGTAATATAGGTACTAGTTCCCCTTTAAATGTTTGGTAGAATTCTCACATACAGCCATCTGGTCTGGGGCTTTTCTTTTTAGGGAGATTTTGTATAGTTGATGTTATTTCAGAACTTGATATAGGCCTGTTCAACCTTTGCACTTCATACTGGCTAAGTCTTGGAAGGTGGTGTCCCTCCAAATATTGGTCAATTTCCTTCAGATTTTCATATTTCCGAGCATAAATTTTCTTGTAATAGTCATTCAGGATTTTTTTAATTTCTGAGGGGTCTGTTGTTATTTGGTCTTTACCACTTCTGATTGATAAAATTAGAGATTTTACTCATTTTTTCCTGGTTAGGTTAGCCAAAGGTTTATCTATTTTATTAAACTTTTAAAAAAATAACTTTTTGATTTATTGATCTTTTGTATAATCCTTTTGTTTTCCATTTAATTTAATTCTGGTGTAATTTTGATTATTTTTCTTCTGCTGGGTTTGGGATTGGAATGTTCTTCCTTTTCTAGTTGCTTGAGATGTCCCATTAAGTTGTTAACTTCCTCTCTTTCTGTGCTCTTGAGGAAGGCTTACAGTGCTACAAATTTCCCTCTTAGGATTTCTTTTGTGGTATCCCAGAGGTTCTGAAAATGTGTGTCTTCCATATTGTTTGGTTCCAAAAATTTGGCGATTTCCTTCTTAATCTCATCTCTGACCCAGCTATCATTCAGTGAAAGGTTATTTAGCTTCCATGTTTTTGTAGGAGTATGCATATTTCTGTTGTTACTGAGTTCAACTTTTATTCCATGATGATCTGAGAAGATGCAAGGAATAATTTCTATTCTTTTAAATTTGCTGAGGTTAGACTCGTGGCCTAAGATGTGATCAATTTGGGAATATGTTCCCTGAGCTGATGAGAAGAATGTGTATTCAGTTTTGTTCAGATGAAATGTTCTGTAGATGTCTGTTAAATCTAAATGTTGAATGGTTAAGTTTAAATCTAAAATTTCTTTGCTTAGCTTTATTGGAGGATCTATTCAACAGTGCCAAAGGAATGCTGATGTCTCCGACTATGATGGTGCTGGAAGAAATCAAGTTGCTCATGCCTGTTAGAGTTTTTTTATAAATTGAGGCACATTCTGATTGGGTGCATAAATATTAATAATTGAAATCTCATCATATGGAGTATTACCCTTAACAAATATGAAGTGACCATTCTTATCCTTCCTAACTTTTGTTGCTTTAAAGCCTATTGTATCTGCAAATAAAATTGCAACACCTGCTTTTTTCTGCTTTCCATTTGCCTGGGATATAGATGACAATCCCTTCACCCTAGGTCCATATTTATCTTTTAAAGTAATATGAGACTCTTGTATGCAGCAGATATCTGCCCTGAGATTGTGTATCCAGTCAGCCAACTTGTGCCTCTTTAGAGGACAATTTAAGCCATTCACAGTAATTGAGACTATTGATAAGCCTGGTAGAATTTTAGGTATTGAGTTTTTCCAAAGTCCAGTGGACATTTTTAATCCTTATGCCACTGTGGAAGTTGGAATTTGCTGAAAAGTTTCTGAGTGAGTTAACTTTTGTGGTGGAGGATTGCACTGGTCATTATGGAGGATGGGTCTGAGAATATCCTGGACAGCTGGTTTCATTATGGCAAATTTTTTTCAACATGTGAATGTCATGAAAGTATTTAATTTCTTCATCATAAATGAAACTCAGTTTAGCTGGATACAGGGTCCTGGGTTGAAAGTTATTTTGCTTTAGGAGATTGAAAGTCAATGACCACCCTCTTCTAGCTTGAAAGTTTTCAGCAGAGAGATCTGCAGTCATTCTAATATTCTTCCCCTTGTAGATTTGCCTGCTTTCAGAATTTTCTCCTTCATATTAACTTTAGTGAAGTTAATTATGATATGCCTGGGGGATGTCTTATTCAGTCATTGAGTCATGCTGGGGTTCTGAAACTGTCTACTATCTGAATTTCAGAATCTCTTGGCATGTCTGGAAAGTTCTCCTTCATAAGTTCATGAAGTAGAGCCTCTCTGCTTTGTGAAACAACTTTGTCACCTTCAGGTATTCCCATAAGGCAAATATTGGTTTTCTTCAAATTACCCCAGAGCTCTCTGAGAGAATGATCTGTTTTTGCCCTCTATTTCTCTTCCTCTTTGAGAGTTTGGGATCATTCAAAAGCTTTTCTTCCATGTCAGAAATCCTTTCTTCTGCTCGCTCCATTCTATTACTGAGGGATTCTATTGTATTTCTCAGATCTTTGGGGGTTGCAAATTCTTGGCTCAATGTGTCAAAATCTTTGGTGATTTTGTCTTTGAATTCATTGAATTCTTGAGACAAATTTTGAAATACTCCTTGAAATTTTAATTCCAACTTTGCCTCTATTCTATTAATCTTATTTGCAGTCAAAATTCTGAATTCAATTTCTAACATTTTAGCTATCTATTTATGAATGGGATCTTCAGTTGTGTCTGACATATCCTTCCTTGGGGGAGTTGATCTACTCTGGTTATTCATGTTACTAAAGTTTTTCTGCTGATTCCACCCCATGATTATTTTACAATGTTTGGCTAGATGAGCAGATAAGGAGAAGTTGGTTTGGGGGCTCCAGGAGTAGTGATTAACCAGCCCTTTGCCAAAAAGCTGGGACTGGTGTCTATACCTTTTCCCCTAGAGCTTTGCCATGGACCCATACAGTGTTACGTCCTGAGAAACTGGGGGCCTGCTTGGTGTGGTGGGGCTAAGTAGCTCTGTCTTGTTTTAACCTGGTCTCTGTCCTAGATTAGTGAATCAGTTACTCTGGGTTGAAGTCTCAGTTGTAGAGTAATACCAGAAATTAAGTCACCCTGCCTCCCCACAGGCAACAATTGGAATAGGAAAATCAAACCTTCCCATAACCACACACCCAAGGTACCACTTTGGATAGTCCTTAGGTGATTGACCCAGTTCAAGAGGTACAAATCAATTGTCCCAGTCAGCACTAGTCTTAGGTGGGAGAGTTCAAAAGGTATCCAGCAACTAGATAGTAGGAGTCTGCTTGCAGCTCAAGTATGACTCTCTCTGGTGCTCTGTGAGGTCAGAAGGACCCACCTAGCAAATAAATAATTCTGGGAAGGTTGATGCCTCCTTCCCCACTTTGCACCTCTGTCACACTCAGTCACTGGCAACCCCACAGGGCTGTGATCCAGTTCCCTCCAAGCTCCAGGGCATTGTGCCTGCCTGAGTCACAGGGAGATTGATGTCCCCTGAGCCAGGCCACTGTTTTCTGCCACTATCCAGCAGGGAGAGGTGAGACCTGACAACCTGAGTGCTTAATGGAGGCTGGGGCAGTTCACTCAACTCCAGCCCCACCCCTGATTGATGTTGCTGGCAGAACAGAAAAACTTTGCAGAATTTGTTTCTGTCCCAGCTATATTTCTCTGCAAATCAGACACTGTTTGAGTTCACAGAAACTGCGAGTCAGTCCTGGTCTGTGCCACTGTCCAGTCTCGGCTGCAGTTTGTGTTGGGGTGGGCACAGTTAGAGCTCACACTCAGCTGTTAGTTCTAGCCTCTGCCTGCCAACCTCTGTCTCAGCTATGATCACCTGTGGGCCAGGTGCATCTTAGGCTCAGTAAAGCAGTCTTGCCCTGTGCATCTTCCATCTTTGCCCTCTCTTAGTCTAGTCCCCAGGCTCTGCCCAGGCCAGTACTGCTTCAATCATACCCTTTACTCATAGGGCCTGCATTTCTGTCCCAGATCTATTCTGCCAGTGGCTGCCACCAGAGAAGATGCCCAGCTTCCTCTGGTTGCCCAGAAAGACAATGTCTGTTCAGAATAGCCTCAGGGTGTAAGCCCTACTGTTCCCACTGTGGCTGCTGCTCTGTGCCTTGAGGCACCACCGCTCCTATATTGTTCCTTCTCAATTGACCATATTCTCCCTACTCCCATGCCACAGAATCAGCACAGACCAGCAACAGCCCTTGCCCTGTCCACACCTTTTGAGAAAATGCCCAAGAATCTGGACTCCATAGGGGACAGGCTTCCAGATCTCAGGTTGAGAGCGGAGGGGAGTGCTGGGAGTTCAAAATTGCAGGTAGAAAATATATACAGTTTTATGCCTGGCAGGAGAGTGCCATGGCACCCTAGTAGAGTAAGAATATCCAGTTTTTAGAGTGTCTATCCCGTGGGATAAAATGGGAGGACATTTGAACTCTGCTCACTTGTTTGTATGGAGTATACTGTAAGCCCTTTTCATGGGAGAGGGGAGTCCCATCTGCTTGGCAATGGATTTTTTACCTTTTGTTTGTATCCTTGGGGTTTCAGCTCGCCTCAGCAGGGTTGATGTGAGTTCTTCAACCTTCTCTCTTGGCTCAGCTCCAGACCATTTGCTTACTTGCTAAACTTCTGTCCTTTAACTTTCCTTCTGAATGGAACCCTACGTGGAAGGCTGGCTCCAGTCAGCCACCCTGCCTCCACCCTCTCTTTTCTTTTTATTTTTTCTGAGACAGAATCTCACTCAGTCATCCTGAGGTGACTTGAGGGGGTTGAGTGACTTGTAATTATAGCTCACGGCAACCTCAAATTCTTGGGCTCAAGTGATCCTCTTGCCTCAACCTCCTGAGTGGCTGGGATGAGAGACATCTGCCAAAATGTCTGGCTAGTTTTCCTATTTTTAGTAGAGATTGGGGTCTCACTCTTGCTCAGGCTGGTCTCAAGTTCCTGAGTTCAAGTGAACCACCTGCCTTGGCTTCCTAAAGTGCTAAGATTACGGATGTGAACCAGCTTGCTCAGTTGTTGCTGTATTTCTTGATCACTTCTAGGAGTCTCATGGTTGAGCCCTAGGAGTATAAAGACATATTTACAATTACGAGAGATAGTTTGACCTCCTCTGATTCCTTTGATATCCTTTTCTTTCCTGATTGCATTGACTAGGATTTCCAAAACTATGCTGAATAGTAGTGGCATTATGGCCTTCCTTGTCTGGTTTCAGTTCTAAGTGGAAATGCTTTTAGTTTTACTCCATTCAGTATGATCTTGACTGCGGTTTTTCATAGATGACATTTATGAGTTTAAAAAATGGTCCATCTATGCCTATTTTCTTAAGTGTTACTATCATAATAGAAAGATGAATTTTGTCAAATGCTTTTTTTGCATCTATTAAGAGGATCATATGTTCTTTGTTTTGGCTTCTTTTTATGTGGTGAATTACGTTTATAGATATGCATATGTTGAACAAGCCTTGCATCTCTGGGCTGAAGCCTACCTGGTTATGATGTATACTATTTTAAATGTGTAGCTGTATTCTATTTGCTAGGATTTTATTGAGCAGTTTTGTGTGAATGTTCATTAATGATATTGGTCTGTTTTTTCTTTTTTTGGTGGGTCCTTTCCTGCTTTTGGTAGCAGGGTGATAGTTGATGTGTAGGAGGACTTGGGGAGGGTTTCTTTCTTTTCAATGTTTTGGAATATGTTCTGCAACATCAGTAGGACCTCATCTTTGAAGATTTGGTAGAATTCTTGTATAAAACCATCTGGTTCAGGACTTTTTTTTATTGAAAGATTTTTTATTTTTCTTGCAATTTTGGTGCTTTATATTGTTCTACTCAAGAGTTCTATTTCTTCCTGGTTAGTTGCAGGAAAGTAGTTTGATGCCAGGTATTGGTGTATTCTCACCCACATTTTCAAATTTCTGGGCATAGAGTTTTTTGTAGTATTTAGTGATGATCTTTTGTATTTCTGCGTTACCTGTTGTTATTTCTCCTTGTTTGTTTTTAATTGTGGCTATTATCAATCTTATTTTTCTGTTTTTAATTAATCTGGTCAAAGTTTTATTAATTCTATTTGTCTTTTCAAAGAACCAACTTTTTGTTTCATTGATCTTCCAAATGTTCTTGATTTTATTTAATTCTGATCTAATTTTTGCTTATTTCTTTTCTTCTGCTAGGTTCAGAATTGGATTGCTCTTCCTTTTCCAGTTCCTTGAGATGATTAATTAAATTATTGATTTGTGCTCTGTTTTTTAGAGGTGGAGATTTAATATGATAAATTTCTCTTTAGGACTGTTTTTACAGTAGTTTATGGACCTTTTTTTTTTTGTTTTTTGAGACAGAGTCTCCCTACATCAACCTGGATACAATGCTATAATATCATAGCTCACACAAACCTCAAACCTTGGCTCAAGTGATCCTCTTGCTTCAACCTCCCAAGGTTTAATTTCTATTATTTTAATTTTGTTAAGCTATGTTTTGTGTCCTAGGATATGATCAATTTTAGAGAATGATCCATGAAATGATGAGAAAAACATATACTCAATATTATTGGAGTAGAATATCTGTTGTTTCTTTGTTTATGTTCTGCTTGGAGGATCTGTCTAATTCTGTCAGTGGGGTATTGACATCCCTAGCTATTCTGCACAAAAATCAAGTTCTTCATTGGACTACCTCCACATGGGACTGCAGGGGTTGGTGGTGGGCTCCTTGTAGCTAAGACTGCACTGTGATTCCCATGTGGAGTCTCTACTTTCATTGCTCTAGGTCCCTTCACCTGATCTCCCTGATGACTTCCCTTCTTGTTTATCCTCTCCACTCTTGGAATACCAAACAGTTGCTCCATGTTCTCACAGCACTGTTTTTGGACAGGGTAGTCTTAATGTTGGAGCCTGCATGTGTTTCTCTCCTCTGTTGCCAAGAAGGTCTGCAAGGAAATCATCACTATGTTGCCATCTTAGTACCTCTTTCTCACTTTTTTCTGCTTCTAGAGATAGAAGCTCACTATTTTTCCTAGGTTGTGTTTGAGCTCCAGGGCTCAAAGGTTTCTCCTTACTCATCCTCCCAATTAGCTGGGACTATAAGCACATATCACCATGCCTGATTTAAGTTTATGTTTTTTATTACATCTTCCATTGCTTTTTTTTTTTTTTTTTTGCCTTTTATATGGATTTAAATTTTTAAATTACTACTTGGGGTCACTTGGCATTTGGCCTGAAGAACTTAATTATTTCTTGTGAGTCTGTTAGCAACACATTGGCTCAGTAATTTTTGTTGTTTGTTGTTGTTTACTTTATTTTATTTTTCTCTTATCTTTAATAGACACCTTTTCTGGGTTAAGGATTCTTGACTGACTTTCTTTGAAACCTTGACTAAAAACTTTTAGAAAGAGGAACTTAACATGATATGGTGCTTTATTGACTCATTATTGACTGGTCATGAGTTAACTCAATTTCTTATTTATTTTTGCCTTTATTAAATCATAACTGTATACATTGATGCATTTATGGGGTTCAGTGTACTGATTTGATTGATATACAATGTGGCATGCTTACATTAAACTGATTAATACATCCATCACTTTGCTTACTTATTTGTTGTGGTAAGACAATTATACTCTTTTCTTAATAGTTTTGAAATGTACTGTTGCATTATGGATATTAGGCGAGGTCCTCCCAAATACCCTCCTTCCTCCCACCTCCCCTGCCCTCTCTCTCTTCTTCTCTTCTACTTTCTGTACTATAGTTATGTTTGCCATTCATATGAATGTGCAGGTGATTATATATTGATTTCATAGTAGTATTGAGTACATTGGATACTTTTTTTTCCCCGTTCTTGAGATACTTTACTAAGAATAATATGTTCCAACTTCATCTTTTAAACATAAAAATGTAAAGTCTCTATCTTTTTATGGCTACATAGTATTCCATGGTGTATGTATACCACAATTTGTTAATCCATTCATGGGTTGATGGGAACTTGGGCTGCTTCCATGTCTTGGCAATTATGAAATGGGCTGCAATAAACATTCTGGTGCAAATGTCTTTGTTGTAAAATGATTTTTGATCATCTGGTTATATATCTAGTACAGAAATTGCAGGATTCAATGGTAGGTCGACTTTTAGTTCCTTGAGTATTCTCCAAACTTCTTTCCAAAAAGGTCGTATTAAGTTGCATTCCCACAAGCAGTGTACAAGCATTCCCTTCTCTCCACATCCACGCCAACATCTGTAGTTTTGGGATTTTGTGATGTGGGCTAACCTTACTGAAGTTATTTGATACCTCAAAGTGGTTTTGATTTGAATTTCACTGATGGTTAAAGATGATGAGCATTTTTTCATGTGTTTATAGGTCATGCACCTGTCTTCTTCAGAGAAGTTTCTGTTCAATTCTCTTGCCCACACAGAAATGGGATTATCTGTTCTATTTTTTTTTTTTTTTGGTAGAGACAGAATCTCACTTTATCACCCTCAGTAGAGTGCCATGGCATAACACAGCTCATAGCAACTTCCAACTCCTAGGCTTAGGCAATTCTCCTGTCTCAGTTTCCTCAGCAGCTGGGACTACAGGTGCCCACCATAATACCTGGCCATTTTTTTGTTGCAGTTTGGCCAGGGCTGGGTTTGAATCTACCACTCTCGGCATATGGGGCCAGTGCGCCACCCACTGAGCCTTAGGTGATGCCCTGTTCTTTTCTTATTGATTAGTTTGAGTTCTCTGCAGATACTAGTTGTCAGATCTTTGTCAGAAGCATAATCTGCAAATATCTTCTCCCATTCTGAAGGCTGTTTGTTTGCTCCACTTACTGTGCTCTTGGTTGTGCAGAAGCTTTTTAGTCTGATTATATCCCAATAATTTATATTTGGTGTTGCTTCAATCGCCCATAGGGTCCTCCTCATAAAGTATTTTACCAGGCTGACTTCTTCAAGTGTTTTCCCTGCACTCTCTTCTAGTATTTTTATAGTTTCATGTTTTTAGATCTTTTATCCAGTGAGAATAAATTTTTGTTAATGGTGAAAGGTGGGGGATCCAGTTTCAGTCTTCTACAGTTGCCAGCCAGTTCATCCAGCACAATTTGTTCAATAGTCTTTCCCACACTGAATGTTTTTGATATGCTTATCAAAGATCAAATGATGATAAGTAACTGGGTTCATCTCTTGGTTCTCTATTCTGTTCCATAAATCTACCTCTTTGTTTTGTGCCAGTATCATGCTGTTTTGATCACTATCAATTTATAGTATAACGTGAAGTCTGGTAATGTGATAACTCTTGATTTGCTTTTATTCATGTAACTCATGTCTTCATGCTGAAACATTGTTGAATGATCACGTGTTAACTCATGCTTGCACTTACATTAACTATTACAAGTTTCAAAACAAAAGGTAATGTAGTATATTCTAAAACCTTTCCTCATTGTGTTCAGTCATGCTCACTTGATTATAAAAATATTTTCCTAGATATTCTGGTTTTTATCACAATTCTAGTATTGCAAAAATTTCAACTATCACAGATTGTGATGGTGAAGAATTTTTCAGTGAATTATATGCAGATGCTTTGTCTGTCAGTGATTTTTGAAATATTTTGTAGTGATCTGGAAAATGAAAGTTTATCAAAAGACAGTTTGTGAATCTGATAGTAGACCACCGAAATGGCAAAAAAGAAATGTAATAAAATCTGATAATGAAAGTTATTTTTGAAGAAGCGTGGATTTGGGGCCTCACCTATTGTGCACAATGCAATGGTACATTTCAAAACTGTTAAGAGTAGAGAATAAATGTTTTACCACAACAAATAAGTGAGGTGATTGCTATGTTAATCAGTTTGTTGTAAGCATTCCACATTGTATATCAAATCAGCACATTGTACCCCATAAATGCATAATTGTACACAGTTATGATATAATGAAAAAAATGATAGTACACAAACCTTGGAGGAGTATACAAGTACTTCAGGTATAACTGTTGAACTTAGTGATTCACAGAGTAAAATGATGGATTTAATTTTTGATAGTTATGTTTTTGACTTAGTTTATCTGCTTCTCAATCCAATTTATGCCACCACAAAATGGAACAATTTTATAAAAACTCTGCTAAAATTTTACCATGGTTGGAAGTTACCACTAACTTCCACTTTCTTTCTTTCTCAAAAAGAAATTTCTGATTTTATTTATATTTATGGGAAAAACAAAGAAATCACCCTGGAGAGATTACTGGTCAGCAACTCTTTGCTTAAAACACCAGTATTTCCTAAAACTATGATCAGAATGAGGTTTGAGCAAATTCTAACATTTTTTTATCTTAATGATAACTCACAAGTTTGTCTGAAAAAAATTCACAAGTTTATACTGAAAAAAATATTTAGTGTTATACAGAAAAAAGTTTCATTTCAAATCATTATATAAAAATGAAGTATATTAAAGTTTATTTACATTGTTTCACTTTCATATGCAGTTACAAAATAATAGTCAGTGATATGGGATAGCTCTGTGTAAAATTTCCAGTCAACAATGTGTTAAGAAAGTGGACAACTGTGCCAGTAGCAAAGTTGTTATGGTTCCAGTCACATACACAGCGGCTGGCAGGTTCCAACTGGCCCAGGCCAGCTAAAGAACAATTGCAACTGTAACAAAAAATATCCAGGCATTGTGGTGGGAGCCCATAGTCCCAGCTACTTGGGTGGCTGAGGAGGGAGAATCACTTGAGCCCAAGAGTTTGAGGTTGTGAGCTGTGACACCATGGCACTCTATCAAGGGTGACATAGTGAGACTCTGTCTCAAAGAAAAATAAAAAGAAAGAAAAGAAAAAGAAAGTGGACAACAAATATGGCAGTTATGATAAGGATTAAGGTTAATGGCATTAGTTATAAGAAAAGTATGGTTCATAGGGGTCACAAAAGCAAGACTAAGTTGTCAGTATCTCTAACAAATAAGTGCGCTAATGCTAATTAGTATGTGTATATGCTAATAGCTCTGGGAGTAGAAGATGCAGAAGAGACAGAGGGTTGGGGATGGCAGAACACATCACCACAAATGCCTGGAAGTCTGATCAGGACAGGGCATATTCTCATTCTCAGTGCTGCTGGAATGGAAAGGTCCTTTCTGCTCTATATAAACACAACAGATGGAAGAAATGGGAGAAATTAGGAATTTCCAAGGCCAAGTATCCTCGCCTACGTCTGCGTCATCAAAAGGATCAAGCACAACACCTGAGTATTTCAGCCAGAGCAGACATTTTCCCCATTCTGATAAAGGGCTTACGTAGTCTAAGATTAGTGGGTAACAATAATTTATTTTTATTTGAAACAATGTGGATTAAACTAGAGGACATTTTAAGTGAAATAATCCAGTCAAAGAAAAGTTAAATGCTATATGATCTCACTTATATATGGAATCTAAAGAAATAAATTTCACAGAAACACAGACCGGAAAAGTGGTTAAAGAGGCTATGGGGAAAGGCAGATGTTGATCAAAGTATACAAGTGTCAGTTGGATTTGAAGAATAAGTTTCAGTAATCTATTGGAGTACTTGATGAGTACAATTAATAACATGTTTTTGTTTGTTTGTTTGCAGTTTTTAGCCGGGGCTAGGTTTGAACCCACCACCTCCAGTACATGGGGCGGGCACCCCACTCATTTGAGCCACAGGTGCCACCCATAACACGTTTTAAAATTGCTAAAATAATACCTTTTAAACATTTCATCACAAAAATGATAAATTAGGTAAATAGTGTGTTAATTAGCTTGACTGAATCTTTTAATAATACATATATACATCAAAACATTTTATAATACCTCAGAAATATATAGAACTTAAAAATAGAAGATTACTGGGCACAGTGGCTCACTCTGGGAGGCCAAAGCAAGTGGATTCCTTGAGCTCAGAAGTTCAAGACCAGCCTGAGCAAGAGTGACACATTGTCTCTAAAAAATAATAGCTGGGCATTGTGGCAGGTGCTGGTACACCCAGCTTCGCCGGAGGTTGAGGCAAGAGGATCTCTTGAGCCTAAGAGTTTGAGGTTATTGTGAGCTATGATACCATAGCACTCTACTGAGGGCAATCAAGTGAAACTCTGTCTCAAAAAAAAAAAAAAAGATCATTTCTGTGTAATGCTTGCTATTACTATGATAAACTTCAGTGTATTCACTGAAACATTTAAAAAAAATTTTAAACGATTAATTTGCTGTTTTGGGCCAGGGCTGGGTTTGAACCCACCACCTCCAGCATATGGGGCCGGCACCCTACTCCTTTGAGCCACAGGCGCCACCCAAAATGTTTAATTTATTTTACTAACTTATTTAGAGATGAGATCTTGCTCTGTCACCCACACAAAAAAATATTGCTTGAATCAACAAGGGTACACAGGGAAATTGGCATGGAGTTCTACTCATTTAGAAGGAAGGGTTATTAAGAAATTCTTATTTTGTTGACAAGTATTGAGATCATACAACTCACCAAAGTTTACTTAGATAAATTATCCTCATATGGAAATATAACCCAGCTATTCCTCATCTGTTGTTTTCTAGGTAAGTTCATTTTTTTCTACATGGCTCTCTTTTCTACCAATCCCAATGTCAGGTATTTTCCTGCTTCTACAGACAACAATTGTGGGCATAAAGGGAGATGAGCTGATAACATCCCTTCCCTATAACCCATTCTAAGGCTTCATCTCATATGCATAGACTCACTCCAAAGACTCAGATAGGTTAAGTGTTTATTTTTTGGCCTTAATAACAGTGGATTCTGATAAGTCTAGGTGAGTGATGAAATTTGGATAGTACAGTATTTTTTTAGTTCTTAAAATTAAGAACTAAATGTTTATAAATGAAAGATAATTTTAATTAATCTTAGCTGGTAATAAATTTAAAGGTTTTGGGAAGGACATTTGGATTTGGGGGATGTTCCACTTGAATCTGTACACATTTGACTTTTCTATTTTTAATAAATTAGCTACAGTAAAACTTTCTAAACTTACGTGAAATTTTACATTTAAACACAGAAATCTGAAACAATGAAATGATAATGTTTTAGTTCTTTAAAATTTGGAGATAATTTCATATATTTTTAATATTATGAACTATTTAAATTTATGCCACAAAATATGTGTATAACATTTTATAATAATGAGATTTTAGCTGATGGCCAAGAGGATCCTTTTTTGTTTTATCTTATAGGAATTGTTAAAAAGGAATTCTTTTTGTTACGTTGACACTAGTTGAAAATATCATGCTTTGCTATTTATTAAATTTGTACAGAGTTAATTGCTAACTTACATAAATGGTAGTGGGCAATATTCAGCATGACTTAAAATTTTTTCAATAAATTGTGTTTTAGTATATTATAGTTTCTAAGTAAGCTGAAACTATAAGGTACTCTGTATATTACCTTTAGTATAATTATTTTGTGATAATAAAACAATAATTTGTAATATTTAAAGGTATGGCTTTTTCTTATAAAAATTCTCTCAATTTAGTAAGTATTTCTACTTATTCCTTTGGAAGTTGAAAATAACTCATTCAATAAAACGTATAGTCTAAAGGTGACAATTTTAATTTAGTTGTTAAAATTTATAAGAAAGAATTATCCGAATTCAGTAGGAATAGTCTCTTCATGTGTCTATATTTCTTTAAAATAGAAAGCAGAGGGGATGGAATCAGGATATGTGGAAAACAAAAAGAAAATGACTGAAATTTATGGCTCATGAGTGCATAAAAATGTCAAGGAATATGATATGTACATCACTGTTATGTTTTGAACATTATAAGACTTTAAGTTGTTCTTAAAAAATTAATGTTGCAAACCCTGCCTTGTGTACACATGTGCAAATGTCTGACATGATGCACCTTGACTGCTCCTTAATAGGAGGTCCAGGAGCACACAGAATATTTTCTCTATTTCCTTTCAAATTCATCAACTGGTACAGTTGGTATGACTGTGATCTTATCATTACTGTGATGCATGGGTATGTGATATAAAATACCTTACAGATCCTTGAAAAAAGTATTGCATATGTTGGTGGTATCTTGTTTGTGGATTAGAATATCACAATTCCAAAAAGGTTTTGAAGGATTTTCCAGAATTTATAATATTTGTGGTAAACTTTTTCTGTTTTTTGATCTCCTACCTCTGCTGTAACATTTTTCCTATCTTTGCATGTTCTTAGGAGATCTGAGAATTATATCTTTAAAATTTTCTGCTGCTATAATTTTAGCAGCATTGTGCTTTTAGCTGAACCTACACTAAGATCAGTTGCCAAAAACAGTAAACACTTTTCAGACCTTCAATGGTATCTGATTTTTATTGTATTAATTCTTCAGTATTTGTACATTCAACAAAGATTATTTTATTGAATTGATCTAGATAGAAAGATATTTTCCTTCTTGCTGCTGTCACCTGTGCTTCCTAGTTTGCCAACTATGCCACTGAGTTAAAAAAAAAATGGCACTGACCTTATCATCTGAAAACTTTATCATGACTTTTCATAGTGCTGCTCATAGGATGTGGCCAAATTAATGAGCAAAATAACATCATTTTAATTCATATAACAAAAGATAGGCTGCTATTTGTTGATATTAATCAGGCAGAGTATAATAAATTATATTAAAATGGTATAACTCATAAGATTCTAATAGCTATTACTATAAATATGATAAAATAGGTTTTGTCAAATTTGATTTTCTCTAAAGTAGCATTTTTCATGCATTGTAGCCCTTAGGTTTTTGCAAATGCTTTTTTACGATTATTACATGTTTTCTACTTCACATATCCAATCTCAATCCAGATATGATTATCAGTATTTTTTTATACATTATTTAATGATGTTATTTTTCCTATCATTGTGGTGATTATGTTTACACGTTCATGTTTAAAACAGTAAAAATAGCCTAAAGTCATAATAATAATTAACTTCATCTACATTAAGTAAAGTATAAGCAGGTATTATCCTGCTTTTAAAGATGACAAGACAATTGTGGGCCTAGAGGGAGATGAGCTGATAACATCCCTTCCCTATAACGTATTCCTGGACTATAGTCTCAGCTCATAAGAAATTTGGCTTTCACAGCTAGTAGTGAATGATGAGATCTGCATTTAGATGTGTACATTTTTATAGTATTGGTTAAGGAAAAATTATCTTTTATAGTCTGACCAATCTATATGACTTTTTTCTTCTGTTTTACATGGTATTAAGTATGACATTCATATCTCATAATTATTCCATGATGGGGTTGCCAAATTCACCAAATAAAAATTCAGGATGCAGATCCCATGGGTGGTGAGGTTCAACTGCTTCAGTTTTACTTCTGGCATGGCAGGTGTCTAAAAGCAGCCTGATCCTCTCTTAAGCATCCTTCACTTGGCTTTTGTGTTTGTGTAGTCCAGTTGGAATGTTGATTGCAACCATGATCCTCTCTTGAGGAGGAGCAAGATGGCGGCCGAGTAACAGCTTCCTTGCAACTGTGC
Organism: Galagoides demidoff; assembly: GCA_963574575.1. Lineage (NCBI taxonomy): Eukaryota > Metazoa > Chordata > Mammalia > Primates > Galagidae > Galagoides > Galagoides demidoff. The sequence goes on from CAUYQV010046544.1 coordinate 17,807, forward strand.
ACGGTGAGACTGGGGAGAAAAGACTCCAGGCATCTCCAGCTGGTGGGATCTGCCCAGAAACATCCCTTTGGGGACACAGGGAGGCAGTGAGAGGCTTCTGGACTCCATGAGGAGGACAAAAGCAGTGGAGAACTGGCAAGCCATTGGGGGTGTTCATTCCATCTAATCCCACTGGCAGCTGACTCATTGAAACTCTAGTCCAGAGGCATGGTAACTTAAAGAGCAAGAGGAAGAGAAAGGAAAATTAGGGCAAGGAAACAGATAAAAGAAAACACTCATGAGGAAGAATCAGCAGAAAAATCTTGGCAACATGAAAAACCAGTCCAGAGCAACCAACCCAAGGGACTGTGAGGTAGCTACTGCAGATGATTTCACCTATAAATAAATGTTAGAAATGACGGAAAGGGAATTTAGAATACAGATGATGAAAACAATAAAGGAAATTGCTAATAAAATGGAAAATTACCAAAAGGAAATCCAAAAACAGAATCAAATAAGAGATGAACAATATGAAGAATATAGAAAGAGCTGAAGGACTTGAAGCAGTCAATTAGGGAACTTAAAGATGCAATAGAAAGTATCAACAACAGATTAGACCATGCAGAAGAAAGAATCTCAGAGGTAGAGGACAAAGCTCTTGAGATAACTCAGATAGTTAAAGAGGCAGAAAAGAAGAGAGAGAAAGCAAAACAGTCACTGACAGAATCATGAGACTTTATGGAGCATTAAAACATACAAGTTATAGGTATTCCAGAAGGGGAAAAAGAATTCCCCAGGGGAATAAAAGTCATACTAGAGAATATTATAAATGAAAATTTCCCCAATATCACCAAAGATTCTAACACACTCCTTTCAGAGGGATATCAGACCTCAGGTAACCTCAACTCAAACCAAGCTTCTCCAAGACACATTATGATGAACCTATCCAAAGTCAAGACAAAAGAAAAGATTCTTCAAGCTGACAGGAGTAAGCACCAGTTAACCTACAGGGGCAAATCCATCAGGGTGACTACAGACTTCTCTAATGAAACTTTTCAAGTCAGAAGATAATGGTCATCTACCTTTAATTTACTTTAAAAGAAACATTTCTACCCCAGAAATCTATATCCTGCTAAGCTAAGCTTTAAAATTGACAGAGAAATCAAATCATTTACTAATATACAAACTTTGAGGAAATTCACCACAACAAGACCAGCTCTACAGGAAATACGTCAACCTGATATACACACTGACCATCACAATGGATCAACAGCAAAGTAAGAACTCAGAAAATAAAGGACAGAACCTAACCTTCACAATGATGCAAAAGATAAAACTAAACCAAGGACTCTTACAAAATAAAATAAATAGAACACTACCACACTTATCAATTATCTCAATAAATGTTAATGACTTGAATTTCCCACTTAAGAGGCATAGATTGGCTGACTAGATTAAAAAACACAAGCCATACATTTGCTGTCTACAGGAAACACACCTAGCTTCAAAAGACAAATTAAAACTCCAAGTTAAGGGTTGAAAGACAATTTTTCAGGCAAATGGAATTCAGAAGAAAAGAGGGGTAACAATCTTATTTTCAGATACATGTGGATTTAAAGCAACTGAAGTCAAAAAGGACAAAGATGGTCAATTTATATTAGTCAAGGGAAAAATAGAAGAAGATGAAAATGGTCACTTCATATTGGTCAAGGGAAAAATATAAGAAGACATTTCAATTCTAAATATTTATGCACCCAACTTAAAAGCTCCCTGATTCTTGAAACAGACCTTAGTCTGAACAATATGACATCCTATAACACCAAAATAACAGGGGACTTTAACACTCCTCTTATCAAGCTGGACAGATCCTCTAAACAAAAATTAAACACATATAAGGGACTTAAATGAGACCCTAGAACAACTGTGCTTGATAGATGCCTATAAAACACTCCATCCCAAAGAATATACATACTTCTTGTCACCACATGGAACATTCTCCAAAATTTATCATATCCTAGGAGGACACAAAAAAAATCTCAACAGAATCAAAAGAATTGAAATTTTACCTTGTATCTTCTTAGACCACAAGGCACTAAAGGTAGAACTCAACACCAACAAAAACATTCAACCCCACACAAACGCATGGAAAATAAACAACCTTCTATTGAATGATAGCTGGGTGCCAGAAGAAATAAAAGAGGAAATCATTAACTTCCTTGATCATAACAACAATGAAGACACAAGCTACCAAAACCTGTGAGATACTGCAAATACCTACATTCGAAAAACAGAAAGAGCACATAAATAAACTCACAAGCCATGTTATGGAATTGGAAAAAGAAGAACAATCTAACCCCAAATCCAGCAAAAGAAAAGAAATATCCAAAATTAAATTAGAGATCAATGAAATTGAAAACAAAAGAATCATTCACAAAATTAATGAAACAAGGAGTTGGTTTTTGGAAAAAATAAATAAAATTGATAAACCTTTGGCCAGACTAACTAGAAATGGAAAAAGAAAATCTCTAGTAACCTCAATCAGAAATGATGAAGGAAATAACAACTGATGCCACAGAGATATAAGAGATCATCTCTGAATACTACCAGAAACTCTATGCCCAGAAATTTGACAATGTGAAGGAAATGGATCAATATTTGGTATCACACCCTCTCTCTATATTTAGCCAGGAAGAAATAGAGCTATTGAACAGACCAATTTCAAGCACTGAGATTAAAGAAATAAGAAAAAGTCTTCCAACAAAAAAATGCCCTGCTCTGGATGGCTTCACAACAGAACTCTATCAAACATTCAAGGAAGAGCTTATTCCCGTTCTTCAGAAATTATTCCAAAAATTTGAGGAGGAAGGAATCTTCCCAAGCATGTTCTACAAAGAAACATCACCCTCATACCCAAACCAGGAAAAGAACCAATTAAAAATTGGTTCAAACCAATTTCAAACCAATTTCACTAATGAATATAGATGCAAAAATTCTCAACAATATTCTAGCCAATAGATTAATTTATCATCTAAAAAGTCATACATTATGATTAAGTAAGTTTCATCCTGGAGATGCAAGACTGGTTTAACATATGCAAGTCCATAAACATTATCCACCATATTAACAGAGGCAAAAACAAAGACCATATGATCCTCTCTAGATGCAGAAAAAGCATTCAATAAAATCCAGTTTCCTTTTCTAATTAGAACACTGAAGAGTATAGGCATAGGTGGCACATTTCTTAAACTTATCAAAGCTATCTATGACAAACTCACAGCTAATATTTGACTGAATGGAGTAAAACTGAAAGCTTTTCCTCTTAGAACTGGAACCAGACAAGGTTGTCCTCTGTCACCATTACTATTCAACAAGTGCTAGAAGTTCCAGCCAATACAATTAAGCAAGACAAGGAAATAAAGGGCATCCAAATGGGAGCAGAGGAGGTCAAACTCTCTGTCTTTGCTGATGATATGATCTTTTACTTAGAGAACCCCAAAGACTCAACCACAAGACTCCTGGAAGTTACCAAAAAATGTAATAATGTCTCAGGATACAAAATCAATGTCCACAAGTTCAGTAGCCTTTGTATACAGTAATAACAGTCAAGATGAAAGGCTAATTAAAGACATAACTCCCTTCACCATAGTTTGAAGGAAAATAAAATACTTAGGAATATACCTCACAAAAGAGGTGAAGAATCTCTATAAAGACAATTATGAAATTCTAAGAAAGGAAATAGCAGAGGATATTAACAAATGGAAGAACATACTATGCTCATGGCTGAGAAGAATCAACATTGTTAAAATGTCTATATTGCCCAAAGCAATCTACCAATTCAATGCTATCCCTATTAAAATACCAACATTGTACTTTCAAAACTTGGAAAAAATTATTCTGCCTTTTGTATTGAACCAGAAAAAAACCCATATAGCTAAGGCAGTTCTTAGTGATTAAAAAAAAAAAAAGCCAGGGACATCAGCATGCCAGATTTTAGGTTGTACTACAAAGTCATATGGTCAAGACAGCATGATACTGGCACAAATATAGAGACACAAACACTTGGAATTGAATAGAAAACCAGGAAATGAAACTAACCACCTAATCTTCAATAAACCAAACAAGAACATACCTTAGAGAAAGACTCCTTATTCAATAAATGGTGCTGGGAGATCCAGATATCCACATGTAAAAGACTGAAACTGGACCCACACCTTTCTCCACTCACAAAAATTGATTCAAGATGGATAATGGACTTAAATTTAAGGCATGGAACAATAAAAATCCTCCTAGAAAGCATAGGAAACACACTGGAAGATATCATCAGCCTGGGGAAAGATTTCATGAAGAAGACTGCCATGGCAATTGCAACATTAACAAAAATAAACAAATGGGACCTAATTAAACTGAAAAGCTTCTGTACAGCTAAGGAGACAACAACCAAAGCAAATAGACAACCTACACAGTGGGAAAGGATATTTGCATATTTTGAATCAGACAAAAGCTTGATAACTAGGATCTATAGAAAACTCAAATTAATCCACATGAAAAAAAGCCAACAATCCCATATGTCAATGGGCAAGAGACATGAATAGAACTTTCTTTAAAGACAGATGAATGGCGAACAAACACATGAAAAAATGCTCAGCATCCCTAATTATTAGAGAAATGCAAATCAAAACCACCCTGAGATACCATCTAACCCCAGTGAAAATGACTCACGTCACAAACTGCAGATGCTGGTATAGATGTGGAGAGAAGAGAACACTTTAACACTGTTGGTAGGACTGCAAACTAAAACAACCTTTTTGGAAGGAAGTATGGAGAATCCTCAAAGAACTCAAGCTAGACCTCCCATTTGATCCTACAATCCCATTACTGGGCATCTACCCAGAAGGGAAAAAAAAAATCCTTTATCATATGGAAACTTGCACTAGACTGTTTATTGCAGTTCAATTTACAATTGCCAAAATGTGGAAACAGCCTAAATGCCCACTAACCCAGGAATGGATTAACAAGCTGGTTGTAGTGTATGTATACCATGCAATATATTCAGCCATTAAAAAAAATGAAGACTTTACAGCCTTTGTATTAACCTGAATGGAAGTGGAACACATTATTCTTAGTAAAGCATAACAGGAATGGAGAAGCATGAATCCTATGTACTCAATTTTGATATGAGGACAATTAATGACAATTAATGACATGGTATGGGGTGGAGGAAGGGGAGACCAGAGAAATAAAAAAGGAGGGAGGGTGGGGGAAAGGAAGAGTAGAGAGAGGGAAGGAGGGAAGGGGGTGGGGTCTTGGTATGTACCACACCTTTTGCGGGCAAGACATGATTGTAAGAGGGACTATACCTAACAAATGCAATCAGTGTAACCTGGTTTCTTGTACCTTCAATGAATCCCTAACAATAAAAAAAAAAGAAAGAAAAATTCAGGATGCAGTTAAGCTTAAAATTCAGGAAGATAATGTTTTAGTATGAGGAAGAAGTTATCTGCATACCTTGACACAATATTTGTATACAGTGCTTGAGATATATATATATATATATATATATGCATTATTCATCTGAAGTTCATGTTTAACCAAGTGTCTTGTGCTTTATCTCAACTTTAATCCATGAGAACCATGGTGTTTTTCTGTCTAGGCTCATCACCAGTTCCTCAAGAGCCTCATTGTCAAAAACTGTCATTTGTTGATTTAGCATATATATTCTGACTCAGGACATATTAATAATATTCATTTAGAGAGAACAGGCATAAGTGAGTGATGATGAATTTGGTATTCATCATATCCATTATCATTATATATCCATCCCCATTCTCTGTAATAAATTTGTGGAGACAAAGAATTACATTTAATAGGATTGGTAGTAATCAAACCAATGTCCTCACTCCAAGCGTGTTGATGTACATGTTCCCATGTTATATAACATTGGGAATTATGGTTTCAGATAGAATGAAGGTTGATAATAATCTAACCTTAATAAAAGAACATTATTTTGTATTATTGGCATGGGACCAATGTAGTCACAAACACAAAGGATCTTAAATATGGAAGACGGAAAAGAAAAAGAAAATGTCTGAGTTATGCTGTCTTCTTAGTTTATTCAGGCTTGTATAACAAAATTATCATAGACTGACTGGCTTATGAACAACAGAAATGTATTTGTCACAGTTCTGGAGGTTGAGAAGTCCAAGATCAAAGCCCTGGAAGACAAAGACAAGATTCACAGTTTCCTAAGCAGTCTCAGAAGTAACAGAGTGAATTGTTCACAGTTTCACTGGAGCAGATGAACATGGGCCTGCAGCAATATAAGTAGTTGATCACAGTACAGTGACTTAGGTATTGGGGCTGACATCCCTGAAGATCCTCTGATGTATAATTATACTACTGGATCCCAGTACCACTGAGAAAAAAACAAGGCAACTCTGCAGGTGTTTCCAAGAACGAGGCAACAAGGACAGAGTCAGAGCCACAAAATCTAAATAACAGTCAACAAATGACAAAGGAGCACCCAGCTCTGTGGACTGTAGCTGCAACTACATCAGGACTGATCTTCTGAGAAAGCAGCTGTAGAAAATGCTGAGTGTCTTTGTAGCCACACTGCCAACAGTGGCCCTGAACACAGACTACAACATTCTCCTTTCCATGAATCTTCCTTTTAGTATGATGGATACTTTTGTGTTATAACAACCCCAAGTAATAATTGTAAGATTTTGAAAACTTAGACCTAACTAAATAGGGCACAAAATGGTATAGAAAGAACATACTGAGATATAGAAAGGGATGCATGCCCTGGACCACACAGACTCTGCATGAGCCTGCTTTCTTCTTTTTCTTTCTTCTCTCTCTCTCTCTCTCTCTCTCCTTTTTCCCTTACCTTTATTTCCTTTCCTTCCTTTTCTCTTTTTTTTCCTTTTCTTTCCATCTTTCCAAAGTCTCACTCTGTTGCACAGGCCAGAGTGTGGTATTGTTAGTCTAGCTCACATCAACCTCAAACTTGTGGGTTGAAATGATCCTTCTGACTCAGCCTTCAAAGTAGCTAGGACTACAGGCACCTGGCACAATGCCCAGATAATTTTTCTATTTTCAGTAGAGATGGAGTATCACTTTTGCTCAGGCTTGTCTTGAACTCTTGAGCTTAAGTGATCCTCTGGCCTGTCTCTCAGAGTGTGAATATTATAGATGTGAGTCATCATGGGTAGCCCCTCCATAAATCCTATTTAAAACATAAAGAGAGCCTTAGTATTGTCCTATGGTCTCCCTTTCATCTTGCTATACTTATAGATGGCATAAAGCACAGACAAATTCATGTACAATTATTTCTCTTTTGGAAGTAGTAAATTCTTCCCAAAGTAATAAGGTTAATTTTTATGAAAAGGCTTTTCATGTTTTTTGGTGGTATCCCACATTCAAAATTCAAAGTGAGGATGTGAGGATAACCTGGCTGCAGCCTGTCAGCCCATTGATCACCAGAATTGATTCAGCTAATCTGTTCCATTAGGCAAGGGTCCCCTTCCTCCATGTGCATCCCTCATAAAGAAAGGATGACCTCCATGGAATACTATGCAGCCCTAAAGAAAAACGGAGATTTTACCTCCTTCATGTTTACATGGATGGAACTGGAAAATGTGCTTCTTAGCAAAGTATCTCAGGAATGGAAGAAAAAGTATCCAATGTACACAGCCCTTTTAT
>CAUYQV010046545.1:0-31902 GCA_963574575.1 Galagoides demidoff
CGTTGTTTGTTAGGTACACTCCCAGATATTTCATCTTCTTTGGCACTATTGTAAAAGGAATAGAGTCTTTGATTGTTTTTTCACCTTGACTATTGTTGGTATATATAAAGACTACAGATTTGAGAGTATTGATTTTTGTATCCTGAGACGCTGCTGTAATCCTTGATCACTTCTAGGAGTTTTGTAGTTGAGTGCCTATTAAAGCACCTCTGTCATACTTTAAAGATCTGGAAAAAATAGTACTTTGCTTTATATGGAAACAGAAAAAACATTGAATAGCCAAGACATTACTCAGAAATAAAAACAAATCTGGAGGTATCACACTGCCAGACTTTAGACTTTACTATAAATCTATAGTGATCAAAACAGCATGGTACTAGCACAAAAATAGAGACGTTGATGTATGGAACAGAATTGAAAACCAAGAGATGAACCCAGACACTTATCGTCATTTGATCATTGATAAGCCTATCAAAAATATGAACTGGGGGAAAGATTCCCTATTTAACAAATGGTGCTGGGTGAACTGGCTGGTGACTTTTAGAAGACTGAAACTGGACCCACCTTTCTCCTCTAACAAAAATTGACTTTCACTGGTTAAAGGACTTAAACTTAAGACATGAAATGATAAAAATTATTGGAGAGAGTGCAGGGGAAACACTTGAAAAAATTGAACTAGGAGATTACTTTATGAGGAAGACCCCCTGGGGAAATTGAAGCAACATCAAAAATACCTTACCAGGATCTGATCAAACTAAAAAGTTTCTGCATTACCAAGAAAATAATAAATAGACAGCCCTCAGAATGGGAGAGAATTTTTGCAGGTTATGTTTCTGACAAAGGTCTAATAACCAAAATTCACAGAAAACTCAAACTTATTAATAAGAAAAGAACAAGTGATCCCATTTCATTGTGGACAAGAGACATGAACAGAAGCTTCTCTGAAGAAGACAGGCACGCAGTTTACAGACGCATGAAAAAATGCTCATCATCTTTAATCATCAGAGAAATGCAAACCAAAACCATTTTGAGACATCATCTAACTCCAGTAAGAGTAGCCCACACCACAAAATCCCAAAACTATAGATGTTGGCGTGGATGTGGAGAAAAGGGAACACTAGTATGTTCCTTTTGGAAAGAAGTTTAAAGAACACTCAGGGATCTAAATGTAGACCTGCTGTTTGATCCTGCAATTCCTCTACTAGGCATATATACAAAAGACCAAAAATCACTTGGCAACAAAGATATTTCTACCAGATTGTTCATTGCAGCTCAATTTATAATTGCCAAGTCTTGGAAGAAGCCCAAGTGCCCATCAACGCATGAATGGATTAATAAATTATGGTATATGTATACCATGGAATACTATGCAGCATTAAAAAAGATGGAGACTTTACCTCTTTCATGTTTACATGGATGGAGTTGGAAAATATTCTTCTTAGTAAAGTATCTCAGGAATGGAAAAAATATATATCCAGTGTACTCAGTACTACTATGAAACCCAACTTATAATCACTCACACTTTCATATGAAAGATGAATCACAACTATAGCCCAAGATGAAGGAGTGAAGGGGAGGTGGATGAGAAGGGAGGGGGGTGGTTCAATAGAGGGAGAGTTAATGGTGGGACCACACCTATGAAGCATATTGCAAGGGTACCAGTCAAATCTATCAAGTATAGAACAAAATGTCTTAACACTGTGATTAAGTAAATGGGGTGAAGACTATGTTAATTAGTAGGATATAAGCATTCCAATTTGAACAAATAATAAACACATTGAATCCCACAAAGGCATAAATGTATTCATGATGTAGGTATATATGACTTAATAAAAAAAAATGTTTACATTGAAACACACCCATAAGAAATGTGATCACATTTAACATCCATGTTTTATTAAGGAAATGTTCACCACAAGTCACCAGTAAGAAGATTTTTTTTTTTTTGGTGAAACATAGGCATTTTAGTAACATTATTTGACATAATTCTGAAGCTTTGGTCAATACAATAAACAAGAAAAACTAATAAGAAATCTAGTCTCATCTGTAAATGGTCAACACCTAGAAAAACTAAGAAGTCTACTAAAATTCATTAAAACTAGTAAGAATTTAGTAAAAAGGGCAATGGTAAAATCAACACACAAAATTTAACAATTTTACAACATTTAAGCAATGATCATTTAGAATGTATACTTTAAAAACAACTTTTTCAATAGCAATATTAAATGACTATGAATAGGTTTTGTAAAATGACATGATTTTATTGAGATACATATGTTTCTTTCTTTCTTTCTTTCTTTTTTTTTAGTGTTTAGGATTCATTGAGGGTACAAAGAATTGGGTTGCACTGATTGCATTTGTTAGGTAAAGTCCCTCTTATAATTGTGTCCTGCCCTCAAAGGGTGTGCCATAATCCATGACCACCCATTTTCCCCCCTCCTCCCCTTTCCCCACTTGCTCATTCCCCTACCTCACCCTTGTATTACCTCATCTATGGCCTTCATACTAGAATTGAGTACACTGGAGTCTTGCTTTTCAATTCTTATGATGCTTTACTAAGAAAAATGTGTTCCACCTCCATCCAGGTTTAATACAAAAGATGCAAAGTATCCATCTTTTTTAGTGGCTGAATAATATTCCATGGCATACATTTACCACAGCTTGTTAATCCATTCCTGGGTTGGTAGCATTTAGGCTGTTTCCACATTTTGGCAATTGTAAACTGAGCTGTGATAAATAGTCTAGTACGAATGTGTTTATGATAAAAGGATTTTTTTTTCTTCTAGGTAGATGGCTAGTAATGGGATTGCAGGATCAAATGGGAGGTCTTGTTTCAGTTCTTGGAGGATTCTCCATACTTCCTTCCCAATAGGTTGTATTAGTTTGCAGTCCCACCAGCAGTATAAAAATGTTCCCTTCTCTTCACATCCATGCCAGCATTTGCAGCTTTGAGACTTTGTGATGTGGGCCATTCTTACTGGGGTTAGGCGATATCTTAGGGTAGTTTTCATTTGCATTTCCCTAATAATTAGGGATGTGAGCATTTTTTCATGTTTGTTAGCCATTCATCTGTCTTCTTTAGAGAAGGTTCTATTCATCTCTCTTGCCCAGTGATATTGGATTGTTCAGGTCTTTTTTTGTTGATTAATTTGAGTTCTCTATATATGCTAGTTATCAAGTATCTGTCATATTCATAATATGCAAATATCTTTTCCCATTCTGAAGTTTGTTTATGTGCTTTGGTTGTTGTCTCCTTAGCTGTACAGAAGCTTGTCAGTTGAATTAAGTCCTATTTATTTTTGTTGTTGCAATTGCCATGGAAGTCTTCACAAAATCTTTCCCCAGGCTGAGATCCTCAAGTGTTTCCCCACATTTTCTTGGAGGATTTCTATTCTTTCATGTGTTACATTTACATCTTCAATCCATCTTGAATCAATTTTTGTAAGTGATGAGAGGCACGGATCCAGTTTCAGTCTTTTACATGTAGCTATCCAGTTCTCCTAGCACCATTTATTGAATAGGGATTCTTTTCCCCAGTGTATCTTCTTTGTTTGTCTATAAGATGTTAGTTTCATCTTATGGCTTTCTATTGAGTTACAAATGTCAATGTCTCCATTTTTGTGCCAATACCATGCTGTTTTGATCACTATAGCCTTGTAGTATAGCTGAAAGTCAAGTAGGGTGATACCCTGGCTTTTTTTTTTTATTACTAAGAATTACCTTGGCTATATGGGGTTTCTTCTGGTTCCATACAAAATGAGGAATTATTTTTTCCTCATGATAATGGTATTTTAATGGGAATTGCATTGAATCTGTAGATTGCTTGGGTTAGTATAGACATTTTGACAATGTTGATTCTTCCCACCCATGAGCATGGTATTTCTTCCATTTGTTAATATCTTCTGCTATTTCTTTTCTTAAGATTTCATAATTTTCTGTGTACAGACCTTTACCTCTTTTGTTAGGTATATTCCAACATATTCCTTTTTTTTTTTTTTGAAGCTACTGTGAAGGGCATTGTGTCCTTGAGGAGCTTCTCATCTTGGCTATTCTTGATATCTACAAAGGCTACTGATTTGTGGACATCGATTTTATATCCTGAGACATTATTGTATTTTTTGATCACTTCCAGGAGTCTTGTGTTGTTGGGGTTCTCTAAATACAGGATCATGTCATCAACAAAGAGGGAGAGTTTGACCTTCTCTGCTCCCATTTGGATGTCCTTTATTTCCTTTTTTTGCCTGATTGTATTGGCTAGAACTTCTAGCACTATGTTGAATAGTAGTAGTGATAGAGGACAACTTTGTCTGGTTCCAGCTCTAAGTGAAAAAGCTTTCAGTTTTACTTCATTCAGTATAATATTAGCTGTGAGTTTATTGCAGATAGCTTCAATCAGATTAAGAAATGTGCCATCTATGACTATATTTTCCAGTTTTATAATTAGAAATGTATACTGAATTTTATCAAATTCTTTTTCTGTATCTTTTGAGAGGATAATATAGGGTTTTGTTTGTTTGTTTGTTTTGTATTTTGCTTCTGTTGATGTGGTGAATTATATTTATGGGCTTGCATATGTTAAACCAGCCTTGCATCCCTGGGGTGAAACCTATTTGGTAATGATGGATGATTTTTTTTTTTTAATTTATAGCTGTAAACTATTGGCTGGGATTTTATTGAAACTTTTTGACTATATTCATTAGTGAAATTGGTCTGAAATTCTCTTTTCAGTTAGGTCTTTTCCTGGTCTTGGTATCAGGTTGAGGTTTGCTTCATAGAACATGTTGGGGGAGATCTCTCTTCCTTCTCAATTTTTGGGAATAGTTTCTGCGGTATAGATATGAGCTCTTCTTTGAAAGTTTGATGGAATTCTGGTGTGAAGCCATCTGGACCAGGGCATTTTTTTTGTTGGAAGATTTTTTATGGTTTCTTTGATCTCAGTTCTTGAAATCAGTCTGTTCAAGAGATCTGTTTCTTCTTGATTAAGTTAAGGGAGAGGGTGTGATTCCAGGTATTGATCCATTTCCTCCACATTGTCAAATTTCTGGGCATAGAGTTTCTTGTAGTACTCAGAGATGATCTTTTGTATCTCTGTGGTATCTATTGTTATTTCCCCTTTATTTATGATTGAGGTTATTAGAGATTTTGCTTTACAGTTTCTAGTTAATCTGGCCAAAGGTTTTTCAATTTTATTTATTTTTTCAAAAAACCAACATTTTGTTTCATTAATTTTCTGAATGAAAATTTGTTTTCAATTTCATTTATCTCTGATTTAAATTTTATTATTTCTTTTTTTCTTCTGGATTTGAGACTAGATTGTTCTTTTCTTCCAATTCCTTAGAGTGGTTCATGAGTTTGTTGATGTGCTCTTTTTCTGTTTTTTTCAAATGTAGAAATCTAGTGCTATAAATTTCCCTCTTAAGTCTACTTTTGCTGTATCCCACAGGTTTTGGTAACTTGTGTCTTCCTTGTTGTTATGTTTGAGAATGATTTTATTTTTAATCTTTTTCTAAACCCAACTGTCATTCAGCATAAGGCTGTTTAATTTCCATGTCTTTTTGTAGTGATGAATGTTTTTGTTGGTGTTGAGTTCCATCTTTATTGCCTCGTGGGCTGAGAAGGTACAAGGTATAGTTTCTATTCTTTTAATTTTGCTGAGGTTTGATTTGTATACTAGTATGTGATTGATTTTGGAGTATGTACCATGAATTGACAAGAAAAATGTATATTCTTTAGCTTTGGGATGGTGTGTTCTGTATATGTCTATTAATCCCATTTATTATAAGGTCATAGGGTTACATTTAAGTTCTTTCTATCTTTGTTTAGTTTCTACTTAGAACATCTGTCCAGTTCTGTCAGAGGGATGTTAAAGTCCCTGGTACTATGGTATTATGGAATATCATATTGCTCAGACCCATCAAGGTCTGTTTCATAAATCTGGGAGCATTTAAGTTGGGTGCATAAATATTTAAAATTGAAAAGTCTTATAAATTGTTTTCATAATAGTAAGGTGAAGGCTATGTTAACCAGTTTGATGTAAGCATTCCAAATTGTATATAAAATCAGCACATTGTACCCCATAAATGCATTAATGTATAAAAAATTGAAATATCTTCTTGATATATTGTTCCTTTGACCAGTATAACGTGTCCATCTTTGTCTTTCTTAACTTTAATTGCTTTAAATATGCTTTTATCTGAAAATAAGATTGCAACCCTTCCTTTCTTCTAATTTCTACTTGCTTGAAATGCTGTTTTCCATCCCTTAACCCTTGGTCTTGATTTTTCCTTCAAGGCTAGGTGTATCTCCTGGTTGTGCTTTTTTATCCAACTAGCCAGCCTATGCCTCTTCAGTGATGAATTCAGTCCCTTGACATTTATTGAGAGAATTGGTAAGTGTGGTAGAGTTCTATTTATCTTATTTTGTGAAAGTCTTATTTTGTGTAGTTTTATCCTTTGAGCCGTTGTAGAAGATAAGTTTTGACCTTTAGCTTCTGGGTGTTTATTTTGCTGGTGGTCCATTGTGACAGGCAGTATTTAGAATAGGTCTAAGTATTTCTTGTAGAGCTCATCCTGTTGTGGCAAATTTCTTCAGTGCTTATATATCCACCAAAGTTTTGATTTGTCCATCAATTTTAAAGCTTAGTTTAGTAGGATACAGAATTCTGGGCTAAAAATTTCTTTGTTCAAGAATGTTGAGGGTACATGATGATGCCTTTCTGGCTTGGAAGGTTTCAGTTAAGAAGTCTGCTATCATACTAATGGCTCTGCCTTTGTAGGTCAGGTGGTGCTGACTTCCGTCTGCTTTCAGAGTTTTTTCTTTCATCTTGACTTTGGACAGGTTCAGCAATACAATGTGTCTTGGGGATACTCTGAGGTGAGATGACCTGGGGTTCTATACCCATCTCAAAGGAGTGTGTCAGGGTGTTTAGTAAAACTTGGGAAGTTTTCATTTATGATAGTCTCCAGTGGGGCTTCTATTCCTTTGGGACAAGCTTCTTCCGCTTCAGAGATTACTATTATTCATATGTTTGAATGCTTTCATGGAGTCTTATAGTTCTCTAAATAACTGTTCTGCTTTCTATTTTTACTTTTGTGCCTCTTTAACTGCCTGGGTTAACTCAAAAACTTTATCCTCTATCTCTGAGGTTCTTTCTTCTCCATGATCTAACCTATTTTTGATATTTTCTAGTGAATCTTTACATTCCCTGTATCTTCTTCTGATGGGATTACGGGGATAGCATTTCTTGGCAAAGGAAAGTACTCCCAGAAAAAGAGGAAAACTAAAAAGTAAGTTGAGTGAGTCGGAAAAAAGAAAAGTCAGTTAGTTTGTATTTGAGCTAACCATTGCTAGCAAGCTTCTTGTCTTTTCTGAAATTCTAGCCTGCTGGGATACAGCTTACAAAAACCCTGGTGGGTCTGTGAGCACTCTAAAGAGAATAATGGTCATAGAAGAGACTGTGGCAAGTCCTAGGAAAAGATACATCTTCTAGGGCATTTCCTTCCTGTTAAACAGGCAAAGCAGATACCCACTGTGGAGATTTGCATTTGCCTCAGGCAGAGACTAAGGGAGTAGCTCGAGCCCTGAAATATGGGCAGAAGAGCTTATATCCCTTATCACAGAGGAAAATCCTCTGTGGTGATGATGGGAGGAAAATATCTCCCTCCTATCTCTGAGAGGAGATTAATGCCAGTGCCATTTCACTCCACAGAGAACTAGCAGAGCTTAATACCTCCCTAGAAATCTGTGTGTGTGACCTCAAGCAGGAGGCTCTCTCAATACAAGGCTCAGATTTCAGACTTCTGAAGGCTACCCTTAAGGTTAATAATAATAACAATAGGAGCTGATATGATCAATCCCAGAAACTGCTGATGTCTTTGTTCCCTCCCTCATCTTACTCTCTGGGCAAATAGACTTCAATAAAATCAGAGTGGAGCAAAAACTCTCGGCCATTGCTGGAATCCCAAGGTGGGCAATGGACCCCTGAGCTTCCACTTTTAATTCTACTCTATGTTTCTTGTCTTTCTTTACCATCTCTTCTTACTTACATTTCTTTAGTCAATTGCCACCAGTTTCCACAGGTCTCAGCAGACACTGCTTTCGGGGCGGGACCCCAACATCCTTCATTTCCTTATGCTACACCATATCCTTTCTATATTCTACATATCACTCGTCCAACTTTTGGTTCTGTCTTTCCATTTTCTCATCCATTCCTTCTATTGTCTTTATCATTTATATTTTAAGTTCCCTTTCTGTCAAGTCCATTAATTATTTATAGGTAGGGTCTTCTGTAGTAGCTTCCTCATGGTCCTTTGGGGGAGTTCCCCTGTTTTGTTTTTTCATGTTACCCAAATTTTTCTTTTGGTTCCATCTCATGTTCTTTCTTCTTGTTCACTTCCTTGTCCTCCTTTTTCCTGTTCACTGCCTCCTTCGCTTCAAATTACCTTGTCTCAGAGCTTATGTCTTGAAGTGGCCAAATAAACAGAAATCCTTGCACTTGATGGCAGTATGCTGCAATATGTCACTGGGACACCAAGTGGCACTGTGGTTTTCTTAGGAGACAGCACAGCCAGCAACCTCTATGGTCCTTATTCCAAACTTAGTTGCCTTCAGTGATCATCTAATTGTTTCCTCAGCATTCAGACTCATAAGAATCCTTTAGAGGCAGGTCTTACAGTGGTCCCTGACTCCAGTTCCCATGGGGTACAGGAGTTCTTCAGCCTGTCCCAAGAGTGGCGTTCTGATCCTGGCAGAATTAAGATGGCTGTGCTTTAGGCCCCTGCTAAGATCTTGTCATGACCTTCCCACAATGACAGCCCCTTGGCCTCAAATGCCTTTTCAGTATGTCGGCCACATCAATCACCAAACCTATGGCAAATCCACTCTAACTGTCATTCAAAACTAGTTGCTATATGCTATTTGAGTCCACCCACTCTTCTAAGCTTGCCACTATACACACAGCTTCCCTCAACAACTGAAAACATTATTGTTATTGAACAACAATGAAAACAACCACATTCTGGAAAGGCTTCCTCCCATCCTGGACCTCCAGGGAAGGGCAGCCAATTACAGCCAGTTGCAATCACTTATCCAATTCATCAGATTTCCACCACTCCAGATCATACACTGTATCCAGCTCACCACCTCCTTGCTGTGCTCCCTGAGCCATGACTCTGGATAAGGTCCCCATGCTAGTTATGGCTGGGTTCTCTATTTGTCCTCAGTTGTTCTAGGAGAACTCAGCTGAATGATTCTTCTGGTCCACCATCTTGCTCTGTTCTGTTGAGATATATTTTTAAAGTGGAAATGAGTATAAAAACATGTAATATAGTCAATTAAAAAAAAATCTCACTGTTTCAATGTTTTTAGCTCTTACCAGGTAATACATAAACTCATTGAAATCAGTTTATTATTTTGAAATCTAACAAAATGATTTTGGCATGTATTTTGAAAATTAATATGTGAGACCAGCTAAGAGAATTTTCTTTTATAGCACATGTAAAAAAAATGTGCAAACCTCATAATAAAATCTTCTATGTTTATACCATTTAAAATGGAGTGTTTAAAATATTAAAATAGATAAACATTAATAGAACAAAGCAAAAGTACCAAAAATGAACCCAAGTATACAGTAGGATTTAAGACTTAAAATGAAACCTTGTAAATCCATTCAGAGAATATATATTATTTAATAAATGACATGAAAAAAACTGGCCAAGAATTTAGGAAATGATAAAGTTAAATCCCTCTCCCAAATAAAGTTCAATTGGCTTAACTATTTAAAGGTAAAAATGAGAAAAGAAAAAAGAAGTAGAAAACATGGGTAACTAAATGGCCCGGCAATGGCTGTTCTTGGGGGTGAATGACATGGTTATCTTACTACATGAAATTTAAAAAGAACATGTCTCTATACCTTACACAAATAAGTTTGCAGCTCAAATAACCTTGGGTTGGGGGAAAAAATCCCTGCAACATTTATGCCTGACAAAAGCTGATGTTTTCAAGTTATAAAGATATCTTAAAAATAAATTTAAAAGATTTATTTTATCTTATAAAATATCTTATAAAATATTTATCATATAAAACATTCTATTGGAAACATGGACAAAAGGTTAAGAAGAGACATTTCACATGCAAGTTCCCCATACACACATTTGCACAGATGTAGCTTTTAAATAAGTAATTTTTCAACTCATCAATTAATCAAAATGCCTATCAAAAACCACAATGAGCTATCATTTTTATCCTAACAAATTGGTAACAATAAAAAGAAAGGACATTCAGCATGGACATAAGCATAACAGGAATTCATCTTCACTTGTAGCCAGGAATACTTTAAAGACATTCAACTTTCCATTCCTTCTCTGGAATGTACTGTGGTTTAATAAATTTGGCACTTTGCTTGCAAAGAAAAAAAGATATTAAGCTCTTATAAAGTACAAGAAAGATAGGATGATTATAGTATAGTCCTATCATTTAAGACAACAAGGTCATTTCAGATGCTATGTGGAATAACGTGTAATGACATGGATGGCTGTCTAAGGCATATTACTTAGTGTATTTTAAACACCTTATCAAGGAATATCTGAATGGATAGATAAATAGATGATGGATAAATAGAGATACATGGGTATCTCTAGGTCCAGAGATAGAGAACTTACAGAAAAAGATATGACATATGCTGAAATGCTCACAGGGATAACTTCTGGGTGACAGGTGTCTACTGTGTTAGTGTAAAACTGTCCATGGATGAGTATGGTCCAGCCTTTTTCTCTCCACGTCACTGGGTGGGGATAGGTGTTACCCTGTATCCAGGGCTCTTTTGGGCACTAAAGAAGAAGGAAGTCAGGTTAAAATCCCTTTAAAAGAGTCAGAAGATCAGAATGTGGCTGTCAAAATTTGTATTATTTCATATCCCAAAATTTGATATATTTTTGAGGAAAAGGTTAAAAACTGCTATAGCATATGAAGCAGACATTGATAAGAGTTAGGATTTCAAGGAGAACTGTGGTTAATTATTTGACTCCTTTTAAATGCATGGATAATATGTTGGAATTCTCATTTGTAGTAAATTAAAAAAAAAAAAAAAGATATTTCAACCTGAAATTGAAATTCATCTATGGCATAGACTGCTTGCTGTTCACCAAAATCCAAGCCTAATTCTTTGTAAATATACAGCCAGCCTACGTTTCCCTGCCTCCTGGCAGTTAGGTAGGGTCCTGTGACTGGGCCCTGGCCAAGGGCACACAGCAAAATGTGGCACTTGTGGACCTTACCCGTGAAAACCTCCCCCATGTACACCACTGGCTTGCTTTTATTTCTTCTAGGTGCCACAGAAGCCACACATTGAGGGAGGCTGTGAAGAGCAAAGCCCCCATATCCCACCACTAGAGCCTCTTCCTTTAACCTGGAACAAGTTTTTTTCTATTGTGTTGAGCCACAAAGTATTTGGCTCTCTCGGTTACACCAGCTGGGCCACCTTCATGAACACATCACCATATGCAGATTTTTCTAGAAAATTGACAATCCTGGAACCTTCTCATCCATGTCAAGGATGTCAAAGAGTTAATATTAGCATAATAGAAACAATAAAGGAGGATGGTGAAGCAATTTCTCCAAACAGAGGTGTTACTAGGCTGTGGCCTGCAAGGGGAGGGTCTGGGAGGGTCAGGGAAGTATCCACATTCCAATCCATAGCTCAGCAAGGGAGGCTTCCAGAAGAGCATTCCCAGAGTTCTAAAGCATGTTCCTTGTAGTTGGGAGACAAGAAGGCCAAGTTCTGATTTACAAGTTTCAGCAGGCTATGGAATGCATCCTGTCACCTGCACTGCTAGAAGACAAGAGAAGGATTAACCAGCTGCACTGGGAGAGGACCCAGCAGGGGAAAGCCACATGGCATGTGCCAGAGATCATCCCAGCAAGGTGTGCATGGCTATCTGCAAGGGGAACTCAGTAGAAAGAAGCTATGCCTGAATGCCAGGATCTGAGAAAGGAGTCTAAAGCGACCACTGGGAACAGGTGTCTCTACTCAGGTCAAAGTACTCAGGGAAGAGCAACCCAGCAGGGAGCTCTAAAGAGCTTAGAAATGTCCCCCACAAAAAAAGGAGTCACCTTTAAACATTAACCAAGCAAGAAACACTGAGGTCATTTTACCACAGTGCTCTTCATATGACAGTGCTTGGGCACTGAGACCACTGGCCTAACTAACTAAAGGGAAAAAAAGAAAGAGAGATAGAGAGAAACTGAGAAAGTAGGAGGGAGGGAAAAGGGAAGGAGGAATACAGGAAAAAAAGAAAGACAGAGAGAGGAGAGGAGAGGAGAGGAGAGGGGGAGGGGGAAGGGAAGGGAAGGGAAGGGAAAAGCAGAGAAGAGAAGAGGAGAGGAGGGAAAGGGAGAAAAATAGATAAGTAAGGAGAGGGAGGGAGGGAAGGAGGGAAGGAAGGAAGGTGAGGGAGGGAAACATTCAGGCTGGCTTGCTCTAAGAAAACCTCACACCCCACTGCAGACTTCTAGGTTTAAACAGGTACAGGGCCCAGGATGAAGGAAGGAAGAGGATGGCAAAGGGAGTGGGGGGACATTAGATGGAGGAAGGGTAAATGGAGAGACCACACCTATCATGTATATTGAAAGGGTATGTGTCAAATCTAATAAGTGTAGAGTATAAATGTCATAACACAATAATTAAGTGAGGTGAAGGCTCTGTTAACCAGTTTGATCTAAGCATTCTAAATTGCATATAAAATCAGCACATTGTACCCCATAAATCTATTAATGAATTAATGCATTGATGTATATACAGTTATGATTTAATAAAAATAATAAACAGGTGCAGGGAAGAAAGACTTCATAGTAAGTTAAATTTAAAGCTGTGAATTTTTTTTAGATAGGAATATACATTCTAATTTTTGAAACAAAACAGCACAAGGCCTTAGAATGATAATTTTAGGACTTTCCATTATGTGAATATAAACAGAAAAGTCACGGATGCCAGGGTTTTCATGAGTGGGGCAGGAGACGAGGGAGAGAAGTACAGACACCCATTGAATAGAAGTTACAGCATAACGACAAAGTTGCATTTTCTTGTGTCATTGTTCATACACCCAGTGACATACCCTGCAGTGTATGAAGATCATCAGAGCTACAGCTGATCCTTGAAAAACACAGGAAGTTAGGGGTGCTGACTGATCACATAAACAGTCGATAGAAACATAATTTGTGTGTTTTATGTACCACATACTGCAAACTTACAATAAAGTAAGCTAGAGAAGAGAAAAATGTTATTTTAAAATCCTATGAGAAAGAAAGGATACTTACAGTCCTGTGTATTTATCGATTCCATGAGTTTGTGTCATCTGTTTACAAGATGAATCATCTGAATGAAATGGCAGTGCCCACAGCTGCAGCTCTCAGTCTATGGCTCGCTGCAAACAGTTCCATGTGTTCTTGTCAGGGCACGACTTTCTGTGCCTCTGGGGAGCATTGCCAGCATCACCGGTGTCACTTCCATGGCATGTGTCCTATGGAGTTATTCCAGGTTTAAGTTATCATGCTAAATAGAATGAAAAATATACAAGAACCTGAAGAGGTCACTTTTTACTCACCTCTGCAATTTTCTGGAGGGACAAACCGCTGACTGGACGTGATGAGCATCACTGGCCTCACTCACAACATGTGAGCTCACCTCCATAGCAACAGGAGCTGACTATGAAATTATTACTGTAGTACAGTATGTATTGTGGTTAATTTTTTGCAGTTATGACTTAATACTGCATCTATGTTAGGAAAAAAAGCTCCTAAAACTAATAAGCCAGTTTTATCAATGTTGCCAGATACTGAGGTCAATACCCAAAAGCCAACTATGTTTCTAAATACTTGTCATGAATTATCGAAAAATGAACTTTGAAAATAATAATGTTTATAATGGCTTCTTCAAAAATGAAATACTTAGGTTTAATACTTAACAACACGTGTAGTATTTGTATATTGAATATTGCAAAATACTGAAGAAAGAAAACTTAATCAATGGAGGGTTGCATCATGTTCATGGATTCTAAGATTCAGAATAGCAACAATGTCAGTTCTGTGCAAACTGATCTACAGACTTAATGTAGTTCCCATCAAAATCCCAGCAGGACATGTGTAGGTATAGTAGCTTAATCTAAAATTGATATGGAAAGGTGTAGAAAATAGAATAGCTAAAATAAATTTGAAGAAGAAGAAAGTTGGCAAGTGAGAGATTGCCTGATATGAAGACTTCTTATAAAACTGTAGAAATTAAGACTGGTACCACTAAAAGAGTCACATAGATTAATGAGAAAAAACAAAAAGTCCAGAAAAAGACCCATAAAAAATTTGCCAATTGGTCTTTTCAATGATTGAAAGGTAATTTGAGAAAGGATAGTCTTTTTCAACAAATGGTGTTGAAATTATTGGAAATACATATGCAAAAAAAAAAAAAGAACTATAATCCAAACCTCACATATTGTATAAAAATTAACATCAAATGGGCCATGCTTCTAAACGTAAAATATAAATCTTTCAAAAGAAAAAAAGGAGAAAAATCTTTATGACCTAGAATTAGGCACAGAGTTCTTAGACGTGACATTGAAAGCATGATCCATAAAGAAAAAAAGGAATAAATCCAACATCATCAAAATTTAAAACTTCCACTCTGAAGAAGATGTTAAAAGAATTAAGAGGTGAGCTACGGACTAAGGGAAATACTAATTACAAAGCACATATTTAACAGAGGAACTGTTAAACATATCAGGAACTTTTCGAGACTCAACAGTAAGAAAACAAACAAAAAATTGGACAAAAGACACTTCATCCAGAAGAACACGTGGAAGGCAGCTGAGCCCATGGGGAAAATGTTCCACACCGTTAGTTATCATGGAAATGCAAATTAAAGCTGCACAGTGGTGCCATATCGACCAGGCAGACTCAAGCAACACCCTGGCAACACCAAGTGCTGACAAGAAACAGAATGAGAATATGCTCGTGTGCTGCTGGTGTTCAGCAAACTGGCACAGCCGCTATGAACAAGTGAAGTTAAACATACGTTTATGCTACAATCTGGAAACCCGACTGGCAAGTATTTACCCTAGACCCGGAGAAATGAAAACGACAGTTCACATGGAAGCCTGCATGAGTATGTACAGCAGGCCTATTCGTAATCGCTAAATACTAGAAGTAACCAGGTCACTTTTCAGCCAGCAGGTATCTGGAGGTACACCCACACATGGAATACCACTCAGCAAGAAAGACGAGCCAGCATACGATACACTCAGCGATTTTGATGAATCTCAGAGGCGCTCTGCTGAGGGGCAGACGTGGGTTCCAAGTGGCCCTACCCTACACGATCGCATTTGTACCATGGGCCAGCGGCTGCTATGGCTTGGGGAAGGGCCGGCACAAGAGTATTTGCGGACTATGACATTGTCCTGTAAGTTAATTGTGGAGGAGATTACACAAACTCTATATCCAGAAAAATCACCTTTACTACTAATTAATTTGAAAGTACAATTTAGAAATGAGTGGGGAATGGAGACCAGACCCAGATGGTCCTGGAAAACATTGAAAAAGCAGAAAATTCTTAATTATCTAAACTTTTATACAAAGTAGGGGAATTTTTTTATTTCCAGGATGGTAAACTAGAGACTTTCCCAACATGCCTCGCTGAATTTGGAAGAAGAAAATTAAATATTTACACACCATTGAACTTTTAGCCAAAATGCAACACATGGATTCAACACAAAAGTGAAGGGCACTTCAGATCCGGCAAGACCCTGGCGGCACACGGGCTGGGGCTCAGCTGGGACAGGGGAGAGGACTCCACTGTTCCCTGGACAGCTGTGCGGATGTGGATGTGTCCTGAGTAGCAGCGCTAGGAGGTGCCGTGTCGCAGGCCCTTGCCCTGCCCTCAGGGCACAGAAGGAGCCCTTCCCCATGCAGGCGTTGCGGACACCTGCCGGCCAGCGGACAGCCTGCAGCTGGGGCCGCCGCTGGAGCTGAGATGCAAGCGCCGTGTGGACATTTGTCCATAAGGCGTGGTTTTCGCCCCTGGATGGAGGTTTGTGGCCCAGGGTGATTTTGAGGAGCGAAGGCAAACTGCCCTGACTTGCTGCCCAGTGGAGACATGGGAGGGAGCCCCCTGGCTGTGGTGTGCGAGAGCAAAGTGGGTCCCCTCCGTCCCTACTGGCCATGGAGCCAGGATGGAAGGTCTTTCCCAGTGCTGGGCCATTTGCACAGTAGCGGTCACTCTGCTCCTCAGTGGGGCAATTCTCCAGGGACCTGAGCACTGCTGCAGCCTCCCAGCTGCTCCCATGGCCAGGGCACTGAGAGGACCTGAGGGCAGACTAACCCAGCACAACCCTGGTGGGGTTACTGGATTATATTTTAAATACCCAGTACATTTTAAGTAGCCCAGCTCGTCCCTACCCACACCCGGAGGTGGAGCGTAGGACCCAGTCACTGAGCTGCTGGTCTCCTGAGACACCCAAGTAACCCTCCAGGTTAACAGAAGTCAAACATAAACCCTGATGCCACCACCACAACTGGTTTCACCTGTAAGCGCCACCTCCTGGCCCAGAGGTCACACAAGTGCACAGCACTGGAGAAAGATACAAGCTTCTGGTGACCTCCCCTGCCACCACCACTGCCCGTGGAACCTGGCTGCTCAGGAGGTAGCCAGCCCAGTCACCTCCCTGTTACAGCCCTACCTCTGGCATTTGAGAAGGCCGCCTTGCAAAGGCTGACAACGGAGGAGGAAATTAGACAGGCCCCATCACTGACCCCAGAAGCCAAGCTAAACAGCCCTACTGACCATACAGCACAGTCACAATCTCAAGAGAAGGAAAAGAAAGAAAAAAAAAATAATCCCTTGCCCTAACAGATGCAAATTCAAAAATAATAAGAAGCAACAGTTCCCTCAAAGAAATGCAAAGAAATCAGTGTAATAATACTGGAAGTGTAAAAAAGCAAGGTATTAGGACACTCCCATAGGAACACCATAGTTCTCTAGCAAGGGATCCTAACCAAAAAGACAAAATGCCAGACAAAAAATGTAAAATATTGATTTTAAAGAAGCTCAATGAGATGCAGGAGAAATTTGAAAACCAATGCAAAGAAGTCAAAAAATCAATTCAGGATGGATATGAATGAGAAATTTACCAAGGAGATGGAGATTATACACAAAGGAAACAGAACTTCTAAAAATAAAAAATTGGTTGAAACAGTTACAAACTATAGTTGCCTAACTAGACCAAACAAAAGAGGGAATCTTAGAACTTGGAAGACAGGTCTTTTGGATTAATGCATCAGGCAAAAATATTACAGGAAAAAAAATGAACAAAACCTCAAAGAAGTCTGAGACTAGATAAAACAGCCAAACTTATGAATCATTCTAATTCCTAAAGGAGAAGAAACAGTGAAAAGTTCAGAAAACCACTTAAGTAAATAATTGACAAAAATTTCTGCTGTCCAGCAAAAGACTCAGACATTCTGATAAGAGAGGCCCATTGAACACCAGGACAATACATTGTAAGATGGACTTCTCCAAGACTGTCACCAAGCTGTGTAAAGTCACCATGAAGGGGAAAATCCTAAAATCAGCAAGAGAAAAGCCTTTAGTCACCTATAAAGGAACCCCCGTCAGGCTTCTCAGCAGAAAACTTAAAAGCCAGGAGAAATTAGAACCCTATTTTCAGAGTGCTTAAAGAAAAAAAAACCTGTCAAGCCCAAATGTTGTTTCCTGCCAGAGTAAGCCTCAGAAATGAAGGGGAAAGAATCTTTCCCAGACAAGCAAGCACAGAATTTGTCACCATTAGATTAGCCCTACATAAATGCTCGAAGAAGTTCTGAACATGGAAACACAAGTTTGACATTCACCATCATAAAAACAAAGTAAGGGGAGGGGGGGAACGTGAAGATTTCTGAGTCATCTATGATGCAAACCTAATCCTTATACAAAACTCCAGAACGAAAGAAGGAAAACAAGTGAACAATCAGCTGATAACATTTTTGCAGGTAGATTCAAAATGTAAATTAAATGTGACCACCCTAATTCATCTAGTAGGGTATTTAAAATATATTGTACTATATATAATACATATAATTTGATTTTATTACAAAAATGCAAGAACGTTTTATAATAAAAAAATGCCACTCACCTTATATATTAATAGGTCAAGGGATAGTACCAATATGATTCTTTCAAACAATGCCAACATTTTAGCTTTAGCCAACATGTTAAGGGAAACTTATCAGAAATCCATGGAAAACATGGAGTTATAACCATCGCTGATATTAACAGTGTTTCACATTACACTGCAGATCCTAGACGGTAAAATTGGGTTATAAATAAGAAAGTTACCAGACAAAGTTGCCTTTAATATCACAGAGACGTGACAGGAGAGATTAGCTGTGGCAGGGCCTGGCCTGCTGCTCCCTCCCGGGCACACAGCTAGACTACATGTGTCAACTGGGGCGCACTTACAATTCTGGGGCCACAGCCTGGAGGGAAAATGGTATAAGCATTTTCTAGGCTTTACCCATAAGACTTCCCCTTTAACCCATCACCCCTTCTCTCTTGTGCCTTACTTGTGGCCACATGCTGGGATCCAGAAAGGTAGAATGCTAGAGGGGACAGAGCCTGGACCCTGAGTGACTGTGTGCTGCAGAGATCCCAGCCTCTGCCACCTGAGACCAGTGGTAGTCTGAACATGAGGGAAAAATCAAGGCTTATTTTACCAAGCTGGTGAAATTTAGAATTCTCTGTTATAGCAATTGGCCTGTACTGATATCAACAAATGTTAATAGTTTCACAAACTGGTTACTACAGACTAGTAGTAACCAGTTTAAATGTAGAATGAATAAAGTTGTCATAGTTATAAGACTTTCTAAACATGCACATCAAAACTATGGTGTAGGCGTGGTGCCCGTAGCACAGTGGTTACAGCACCAGCCACGTACACCGAGGGTGGTGGGTTCAAACCCGGCCCAGGCCAGCTAAACAACTGCAACAAAAAAATAGCCAAGCATTATGGCGGGTGCCTGTAGTCCCAACTACTTCGGAGACTGAGGCAAGAAATCACTTAAGCCCAAGAGTTTGAGGTTGCTGTAAGCTGTGACTCCACAGCACTCTATGGAGGACAACATAATGAGACTCTGTCTCAAAAAAAAAAAAAAATATATATATATATATAGTGTAGTTAAAAGACTTTCTACATACGTACATCAAAACTATTGTGTAGTGATAATTCAACTTCAGAAGAAATGTGCATAATCTATGTGTAGATAACTATAAATTGGAGGGAAAGACCTGAGTAGATAGAGGGATATTTCATGGATCTAGTTGGGAAGATGGGTTACTACTGCCCGTCTGTAGGATTATTTATCTGGTAAAAATACTCGCATCATGGCTTGATTCGTGCTGTCAACATGGTGTCACCAAATGCAGAGTTGGGAAGAGATGTGCCCAGTTATTCTCCCAAGCCAGTATGAGCATCTCCAACATACATACCACTGGACTCGTCCTGCCAGACACCTGAGCATGGTGTGATGTCATTTAAGCCATGTAGCATCAATGCAGGGATAGACAAAGATCACTACAAACTGAAATAAAACCATGCAAATAGAAAAATGCAGTTTATAATTAATGTGATATCAAGTCAGTGGTTAATAGACTGACTGTAAATACAGTTGGGATACACTTATCACTATTAGGAGAAAAATAAATACAGAGGTCTATGCCATGGTGTGCTCATTAAAAAGAAAATATAAAATAATATGGTTATAATATTGGATTGTAGAAACACTCCTCTATAAATAAAAATGCAGGAAAAAATTAAAAACAATTCACATTAAAATTTACCAAATATTTCTCTCCATGTAATTTTTAGCTTTAAAAAGACAAAACATATATGGGGGGAATATTTACAACATTTAAAATACATAAAGGATTAATGTCATATCTCTATAAAGAATTTCAGAGAAAGAAAGAGAGACAGAGAGACAGAGAGAGAGAATGCAAAAACAAAAATAAGCCCACTGGGAGAAATGAAGAAGAATAAGAATTTTAAAAGTTGGCAGAAGGTAACAAAAACCAGTGAACCTTAATTAAGAAATATAAATGAAAACACAAAAATGTTATAACTTTTACTAATTAGATTGAGAAAGCACAAGTAAATTGATAAAATCCCAGGTTGAGAGTATGTTTTAGTAATTTTTTTACACTGCTAGTGGACCCGGAATGATATTGGACCTTTGAGAACCAGAAGTAACTATAAAATTTAATTGTAAGTATCAATCTAAGGAAACATCGGGTACACAGAGTGGAACCTGTAAGTATTTTTATTTCAGTACAGTTCATTATAGAAAAAATTGGAAAAAATGTAAATATTTAGCAGATGTGTATATTATATACTATTAAATACTTTGTTGCAGTTATAAACAATAGAGTATGTCCACACTCTGCATGCAAAAAGATTCACAAAACACACTGTAAAAAGTAAAGGGCACCTAGTAAAGAATTGTCTCAGTTATACAAAAAAAAAGTCATTATGCAAAAGCAAGGCATTTCTGCCCACACTTTTATACAAATGTAAAACAAATAGCAAAAGGTAAGAAAGTTACCAAATGGGTAAGAATGAGAATAAATGGGAGGGAGTAGTTTGAGAGGAAGTGTTGAATTCTTTTTATTAAAATACATTCTAATTAAGAAGATGATATGCATGAAATATTGATACAGTAAAACAGAAACTAAGTAAGAGGCAACATTAGATAATAAAAGATGAGCACATTGATTATGTAATAGGAGCACTTAATGAAGTTCCCAATTCAGCTCACGCAAGATAGAAAAAGGGAGACAGATTCTACCTTTTGCTGTTTATAGAAAGAGAAGTGCCTTGCCTGAACAGGAGTTTAGGTATCCAGTGCATACCTTGTGTTCTTAATAGCCCAATAAATTGGGGGAAATTGTCCCCTTGGCTAAGTTCCCTCCCTGTGTATGTACTTGGAAGGCTCCAGGGCTCTGCTAGTTTTGCACCTGGTCAAGGTGCTGCAGCAGCCGTTTTGCTCTCCTGATGTGCCTGCAAATGACCTCCACCATCTCCAGGGGACCTAACAGGAGGCTTGGGGTGGGCGCAGAGAGTGCCACACCAAGCCCTGCAGGTGCTGAGGGCAGGAGCCAAGAGCGCATTGCAAGGGATTCATGGAACACACTGCAAGTGCTGCCCCCAGGAGAAACCAAAGTCTACTACGGATATCAAACTTCACCAGAGTTTGCGAAAGATTTACAGATTACCCAAAAATAAACTCTGGAATTAAAAGCCTCAACCAGCCATGTTATTTTTCCTCAGGTTTAAATGACATGGTCATTTGGAAGTTTCACTTGTTGCTATCTATTCATCTTTCTCTCTTCGTCTATTACCAAAATATTTCATCACAGTTTCCCATAGGATGTTTTAAATAACTCTTATCTGAACATCATTGTAAACTAAATTATTACAGCACACTCTGTATAACATTCCTAGTTTAAAGAAAGACCCATTTGCTAATAGCCCTCTTGCAGAACCTAGTCCCAAACACAGAAATCATTCCTTCTGTCACCTCTCCTAACGCACAGTCTGCTTTTAAAGATCACGGCCAACAAATAACCTGCAACCAAAGACTTCTAACTTAAAATACACTTTTACCATTTCTGCGAAATCATGCCATATTTATTTAAATTCCTTAAGTTACTTATTTAACTCACTCTCTCCATGTGTTTAGACACAATCACTTTCCTAAGCTCTTAAGGTCTAGAGCAAGAAGGTGACTTTGAAAGAGAGGTAGAGATGCGTCACATGGTGGTGACTGAACAGCATGTAGTTACAAATTAGTGATCTGCCTGAGAAAAATGGTCTGCTATTTTGTTGACTTTAATTTAAAGTCAAGAGACCACAAGGTGGTCTTATGAGTAAGGAGGGAAGTAATGATCTCTTTTAAAAATAAGCAAAGAGGCTCAGTGCCTATACGCAGTGGTTAGGGCACTGGCCACATTTCAGGGCTGATGGGTTTGAACCCAGCCTGAGCCAGCTAAACAAAAATGACAACTGCAACAACAACAACAAAAAAATAGCAGAGCATTGTGGCAGGTGCCTGTAGTCCCTGAAGCTGAGGCAAGAGGATCGCTTAAGCCCAAGAGTTGGAGGTTGTTGTGAGCTGTGACACCATGGCACTCTACCCAGGGAGACAGCTTGAGACTCTGCCTCAAAAAAAATTAAATAAATAAAATTAAATTAAAAAGTAAGTAAAGAAAGAACCAAAAAGAAAGAGAGTGAGGAGGAAGAAGATAATGATGAAGAAGGAGAGGAGAATGAAGAAGAATGAGCATGGCAGAACTAACCTACTTTTTTCTTTTTCTTTTTTTTTTAATTCTACTTTTTTCATTCTTGGTGTTTCGCCAAGCATAAACAAAATATGGTGTCTCCTTATCAATGAAATATCAAGGTGGATATTCTGTATTGCATCACTGAGTGTGTGGTACACAGTGCCAAAACATAAATTACTCAATCAAACTTGGTTTTCCAATCCCTCACTCTCTGATTTGAACGATTTTAACCTGCAAACCAGACATTGTATTCAGTTGTCCAACTTGTTCTCCACTCTTCCCCCATTTTGGAAGATCTATGATGCTTTAGGCAATAATTCCAGCTCCAGGAATGAAATAAGTATTGGTTAATCAAAGCCAAACACAATAATCCCATTAGACTCTTTGAGGAGTTTGGACTGAAACCAGTCAGGGCACAGCCTTCCCCTAGTAACAGTTACGGGTCCAGAGCAGACACATGTGATCAGACTGAAGGGAAGAGTCTCATTTCACAATTGGGGGAGGGGCCTTTTTTCCCTACCGTTATATCCTACAACTTGTGAGGAGAACCAGCCCTGGGGGAGGCCATTATTTAGGACAGCAAAACAAAAGGGCCATCAGTGCCATTGATGATATCATTGAATTGCTGGATTAAGCTATCAGAAATTGCATTCTTTATTATTAGAGTTCCATTCACGCCAGCCATAAATTTCTTATTATTAGGCCAATTGGATTGGCATTTTTCTGTTACTAATAAAAGCACCCCAGGTACCTAATGCCAAAATAAATGGTTACTTCTGAGTATTCAGTAGGGGAAAGAATGTCCATTGAGCCAGAACAGACTAGTGCCAATTGCCTAAATATTTTGACTACGTGTAGACGTGAGAATATATTTGGGGTGTTTAGGTGCTTAATCCAGAAAACGCTGCCGCGCTCCAGTTGGACTTGTGCATCTGTTTCTTTGGAAATAGCCTGGTTGTCCGATCTGTGGTCTGCGTGAAGCTGAGCTGTTGGCCTGCATCCACCACTAATTGACCACACTCAGTATAGTTGTATATCCTTGATTTCCTTATTTTTACCAACAGTAAAACACAGAGATTACACAGAATGCAAGCTTTCTAAGGAAGGGAGCAAGGGCATCTTCACACAGAAGGCGACTGCTCATCCGTTGTCAGTTCCTTCTACACTACCATCACATTCTAAGGTTAAGCTTTGCTTTTCTGAGTGTGTGACTGAAAACAGAGCAGATGCCTATGCCCTCAGTTAGTAATTTGCATCCTTGGTGAGTCAGCAGTGGCCTGGAGCGTAAAGTTTTACAGGTAGACAACTAAGTCAAAAGGCTTAACCTTCCCTTTGATTTGGCCTTTCACTTCTACTCTGCTCATGGGTTTGAACCCACCACCTTCGGCATATGAGGCCAGCTCCCTACTCCTTTGAGCCACAGGCACCGCCTATACCATCTGAATTCTTATCCTTCAAGATGATGGGTTCTGTCCAGCATAACTGGAAAGGCAGACCCCTTGCAGTTTTGGGCTTAGCCTCATAGATCTCACTCCCCCAAACCAGAGAAGCAAACCCTTTCCCAGTCACTCTTCCTCAGGTCAGCTTTCACCATTTTATCTCCTCTCTCAAATTCTCTTGTTCTCATTCAGTCTTCATCCCCATGATGACAAATTCAATTCAACTCAGCTAATAGCGTTTGAGCACCTAAGTGAAACTTGGGATGTAGTCGGCCAACTGTTGCCCTATCCAAGGTGGTGGAGATATCTGAGGCAGACGGGTGCCACTTACCTCAGAGATTATATGTTAGTTGTGCATATGCACAGAAGATTTAAGCATGAAAAATATTATAAAAACAGGCTAAAAGGTATTTTATCAAGTTTGATACGTGGTAGGGGCAGAGAGAAGAATCCACAGTGAAAAAGTAGTAAGGGAAGGGCTCGTAGGGGAGGAAATGGTTGAGGTAAGTTTTAGAAAAAAGGAAAAATTAACAAGGGAAGAATGAAAGAGCATTCCAAGCAGAAGGAATCGTGTGAACAAAAGTGTAGAGGCAAAGTAGAAAAAGGCACACTCAGGAACACCTGTAGGGATTATCCACGGGCATTAGGAGGAAGGGGTAGGAATCAGAGATTCAAAAACAAGTAGGCAGACCCCATGCATTGCTTGTTGGATGGGTTTCATCTAAGAACTGAACTCCATAATCTTTAGGAATCCATCGTCTTCAGTAGTAACTCTTAAGGTTGTTGTGGTTGGGAGGAAGCTTGTCTGGGAAATTGTAGCAGTAATTAACCACTATGGCCCAGAAAATACATACAAAAATTATACACACACACACAAGGAAAGAGGGTTGCTTTAGTCTAGAGCTTAAGGTATGGACTGGACAACACAGTGAGACGTCATCTCTGAATAAATAAGTAAAATAAAAGTGCGATTATATAACATGTCTTGCCCATCAGATTAGAAAGAATTAAATAATCTGAAAACATCAGGTTTGAGAAAATGGCAATTATTACATGGTGCAGATGGGAACATAATTTGGAATAATGAACTCCGACCTAACTAGTCTAGCTAAAGATGTGTACTGTACAGCACAACAAATTGCTTTCTAGTTTCTACCCTAGAGAAGTTCTCACAAATGTATCCAAGGTAACAAATATTTACAATAAAATTCATTGCCACATTCTGTGTGTAAACAGGCCAACTCCTCTTCAGTGAGCTAATAGACAATGAAATGGTGATTTATTTATACCAGGATGTTATTACACAGAATGTGAAATAAATTCACTAGGCTGCATGTAGCAACAGGGATAAATTTCAAAGACATGTGATGAGTAAAGGCATTGCAGCTAGGATAAGTGTATTATGATACAAAACAATGCCATATGTGAATTGTTTAAGGGGACATGCACATGTGATAAGTATATAAAAACGTTCATGAAATCAATATACTTCTCCTTCAAGACAGTAGTTATCTCTAGGTAGGAGAAAGGGGTGAGGGAGAGAATGGTTCAGGGTAATGGGATTTTAGTTCAATTTATGTAGACTTTAAAAAAATACATGAAGCAAAAGTTAAAAAATATTAACTCAAACTCATTTACATAATTGTATTTTTCTGTATCGTTAATGTATTTAAGGATTCTAAATAACTTTTTAAAGAATGAGAAAAAAATTTAGACATTTTAGGTCTTCAGATATTCATAAAATTTACAATTTATAGACCCTTGCTGTCACATTTTAAGTGGATTTATGTACTTAAGTTAAATTTTAAAAAGGAGAAAAGGAAATACAAGAAGCAACGGTGAACAAAAGACATTAAAATCATGTTGTATGATAAAAAAATTAATTACTAGTATTAATATTTTGTTAGAAAGCAAAGCAGGAGTAAAATACTAGATAAAATTATATGAAAGATCAAAGGATAAAATCTGGTGAAAACTGAATACCAATTTCTTAATGTGCAAGCGAGAGGTAGACATATTAATTTTAGGCTGTGTTAGGAAAATATAAACTTCAGTAGACTTATTAGAAATTTTAGGGTGAGGGTGAAAGCATATAAATACAATGTATGATTTCCAAATTTGTAGAAAAAAGAGGAAAATATAAAAAGCTTTATTAATTCAACAGGAGACAAAGATTATCCAAAACAAACAGAATAAAAGGCATGAGAATGAAAAGGGCAAAATAAAAACTTGAGTAATCAAAATAAATGGGGAGAGATTTAACTCACATATTAAAGTGAGAGTCTTATGGGAATTATGCTGTTTGCATTTGGCATTCAAAACTATTCGAAAATCATACCTAAAGTTTGAAAATAGAAGAATAGAAAACTATACCAGGAAAACAGAAATAAATAAAACAACAAAAGAACAACAAAGCCTGCCAATCGCAGACCAGAATAAAGATGCAAAAGAAAAGGAAATTGGTACAGCGATGACATCAACTAAACTAGAAGCATAGTTAAAACACTAAGAATTATGGAACAGAAAATAGCAGTCATGTATGATGCCGTATTCTGAAAATAATCACCAATATGACTTCTGTATATTTTTCCAAAATTGGGATCTATTAAATATATTTTTCTTTATTGATATATGAGCATTTCGTCATTCCTGGCAATTCTTCATACCATGATGTCTAATATTTCCATCATCTGGACGGCCCATAATTTGTTAGTTTTCATCATTGGACGTAATGATGTTTCTCACGTTTCGTCCTTTCTTGTGTTTTGCCGGTATTCACGCCACTGCAGTGAACGCCGTGTAGTTTTCTGTACGTTTTTACATTTGTCTTTGACAAAGAGTTTAAAGAACTTCAGATATGTGAGTGGAAAATTATTTCTTCCCTCCAGTCTTCAGATTAACCAGTGTGGGGAATGGTATGAAAGCATTGGAAGTGTTTGTAAGTAAAATTAATTTAATTTAACAAATGTTCCCCTTGACTGAGCCTGATGCCAGGAAGGCACAGGAGGGGATCTTCTTGGCTCTTTCTCCCAACAGCAAATGTGAGGTTGCTTTGGTCCCTGTGCCGAGCCAAAGTCTCTGCAGAGCAGACGGAAAGACAGAAGCCCTGTCCTCCTACAGGAGGCCTGGCCCTCCTCAGAAAACAGCAGTAAACGAGAGGGACCACAACACAGTGAGACACGGCTGCGAAGGGGGCGGCAGATCAGTTTGACCCTGGCAGCTGAGTGTCCAGAGCTGTGGTTGATACCTGCTGTCCCAGCACTTGGGGAAGCTGAGGTGGGATGATTGCTTGAGGCCAGGAGTTCAAGACCATTTTTGCTAATATAGCAAGATTCCCATCTCTGTGAAAAAATTTAAAATTACCTGGGTGTGATGATGTGGGCCTGTAGTCCCAGTTACTACAGAGGCTGAGAGAGGAGGATGGCTTGCCGAGTTCAAGGCTGCAGTGAGCTGTGATCATGCCACTGCACCCCAGAGCCTGAATGACAGACCAAGACCCCATCTCTAAACAAAAACAAGTTGATCATGACTTTTCAGCCTTCCATATTTATTTTTTACTTTTCTTAATAAATCAGGGTCAAAAGTTAAATAATTAAATTATTGGTAGCATTCACTAATAAATATTAAATGCTACATATATGAAGTATTCATATATATATTTGTATTCTCCAGAAGCACTCTTTCCATTTAAAAGTCCCCGGGAATGCTACAGTTTCTCAAATCGCCAATCCGTAGACCGAACCTCTGGCCTCCAGAGTCTACTCCGTCAGTCTAATGCCTGGGAAGCTTGGATCTGTCCTGCGCCCTCCCCTTCCTGAGAAAAGTGACTGCCCACTGATGTACCCCAAGCCACAATGTACATTTTGCTAATAAGTCTCTTCCAGGAAATGCAGGACTTGAAGAAAAGAGCTAGACTTTTCTTACAGCAATAATATTTACTGAAATCAAGCAGTGCCAACAATGGCCTCCCCATAAAATGCCCTCTAAAATGTGACCTGTGCCTTCATGGACCTTCTTGACCTTCTTGCCAGAAATAGGCCCTGCCCGCCACATGTAAGAGATCTTTGCACACAGTGAGAAGTGAATTAACTGTAACCTAATCCCATCAGTCCCCGTGTTTGACTTTGAGCAGTGACTAAAGTTGGTGAGCAGATGTTTGAGAATCTCGAGGAAGCAATAATATTCCAACAATGTTCTGTAAACCAAAAGTATATCTGTAATCATCCCACAAGTATTTAGGAGCTGTCCACTTGGTGCTGGACAGAGAAAGAAGAGAGGGAACAATGATTAAAAAAAAAAGAAAGAAATCTAAGGCTTGACCCCAAACCCTGGCGAGCTGGAGAGGTGGGAGATGGAAAGGTCACGTGCCCACACAGGAGGAAAACTACGTCAATTAAAGCTGGGTGAAGGGGGAAGGAGGGAAGGAAGAGAGGAAGGGGGTGCTCCCACCTGACGGACACAGTGTAAGGGTCATGGCACAGCTCCTGGGCGAGGGGCACAAATCCAACAGGAGCCTTACCTAACAAATGCAAACAATGTAACCTCATTGTTTGTGCCTCATATTAATCTGAAATTTAAAAAAAGAAACAATAAGGTCAGAATTAAGTATAAATCTTGTAGCATCAAAGTATTAGAAGATCAGAAAAGGGACAGAACATTTTGGGCTGGAAGAGTTGGAGCTGTCTCCATGGAGACATCAAAATCTGGAGAAAAATGAAATGAGGATGTTGAAATGGTCCAGAAAGTTAGGGTGACTCTGAGCATCAAGGCCCGAGGGCACAGTGATCCAGGTGCACTCGAGCACCTGGGCATCCTGGACGCCTCCCTGACAGCAGTGGTCACTGCAGCACTGTTGCTGACAGCTCACTTTTCCATTCTCTGTGTGCTGTGAGCTCCCCGGCCCCACCGGGCACTGCCCAGGGCTAAGCATGGAGGCGGCTGAGCCGAGAGGAACACCCGAGGAGAGTCAGCAGCACCGTCCTCGGCCTGCAATGAAATGAACGGCATATGCTGGGTGAAACTGGGAAATTGGGTTAGACGTGTGAAGTTAAGTGCTAATGAACTTTGAAAACCAATGTAGCCCAATAACCAAAGACCAAAATATGATCAATGCCTAGGCTGGATTCATTACTCTATTAGCTCTGGAGCAAGGTGGGCACTTCTCCCTGAATTGAGTGTGAGAGTGTGATACAGACCTGGTAGCATTCCCAAAAGTGCTGTTGGGGACAGAAGGAGTTGAAAAAATCCCTGGGCATTGATTGGTATTGGAAGAAAATGTCCTTGGGGCACAGGAGAAGCTGTGCCAGTTCCCACAAGGTCCCGGGTGAATTGTGAAGGCTCAGGCAGTTCTGAGGCCACAATGAACCCACCCCTTGTACACTAAGCCGAGATTGAGCAGAGATTTCCTTCAGCACCGACAGGCAACAGGGAGCTCCTGTAGGCTCTGGAGAAGGGAGAAACACTACGAAGATCGTATTTTAGACAAACGACTAACCTGAAATCCCACTATTGTACAATGTGTACCTTCCGTTTTCATAAGGATATGATTGATGTCTTAGTTTGAGCTGCTGTAACAAAAGACAGTAGAACCTCTGTCAGTTGACCCCCAAAGGGACTGTAACAAACTGGTCAACATACAGAGGAGGTCAATATAAGGAACGAGGTCTGCTGCACTGGCACGTACGTGTGGTGCATGTCTGGTCTATGAAAATTAGGTCAATTTAAAGAGGTGGTCCGTGTGGGGAGGTGGTTGATTATAGAGGTTCTACTGTACCATAAACTGGGTGGCTTATAAACAACAGAAACTTATTTCTCAGAGTTCTGGAAACTGGTGAGTCCAAGGCCAGGTGTGGCAGATTTTGTGTCTGATAAGGGTCAGCCTTCTGGCTCACAGATGGCACCTCTTCCCTGGGCCCTCACAGTGGAAGGGACTACCTTGCATTCTGCAGTTTCCCTTGCTAGGGCACTAAGCCCCTGTATGAGGCTTTCCATCACCTCCCAAAGGCCCCCTCTATTAGGACAGTTGCTTTCAG
Organism: Galagoides demidoff; assembly: GCA_963574575.1. NCBI lineage: Eukaryota > Metazoa > Chordata > Mammalia > Primates > Galagidae > Galagoides > Galagoides demidoff. The sequence continues at coordinate 29,841 of CAUYQV010046545.1, forward strand.
GGTTCAGACTGCAATACATGAATGGCGGCTGGAGTGATGGGGCAGGGTGGGGAGGCTTGAGCTTTCAGTCCACAGCCAGGAATGAGATGCTGCTATCAGTTTCAACACTGATTTTGGTTTGATTTACTCAATTTCCATCCCTGGGTCTTATTTGAGGCATAACATATTTATGGATCTGAAACTGTACTTAAAAATGGACCCCGCTCACTCTATATGGTATTCTAGAATGCCAGTTTGGAAACTACAGGCATCTAGTCCACTTCTCTATGGTGGAGAGAAAAGTGTGAGTCCTGGCCTGTCTGGTGAGGCGTCCTTTGTGCTGGTCGGTGTTGGGCGAGGTGGTGCACATGAGATGTGTGAACTGGGTGATGGGCCGAGACTGTCTCAGGCTACAGAGTGTGGCATCAAGAGAAAAAGCACGAGGAGCCGAGGAACCATGGGGAGAATCTGGCCCAATCTGCACCCTGCAGGGACACTCGGAGCCAGCAGCTGCCAGGGCTGGTGTCTATCACTGGTGCCTGAGCTCTGCAAAGCCCAAGAGGGCTTCAGTTGCATGTAAAAGCCACAGCACAGGGCCAAGTCCTGATTTATTTACACACTTCCCTTTCAGCCGGAATGAACACTTCTTCAGAGAGAGCTTTTTGACGCATCTCGCATCTCGCATCCCCAAGCATCTGGCATGTGGACTCACACGTCCGATCCTCAGTGCATGTCAGTTACATTTTACTAAGGGGCCCTTGTCTCCCCCCATCAGAAACTAAAGATCCCAGGTCAAGGCAGGGTTGGCAGCATCAAAACCCACAGGTAACTCCTTCTCCCCTCAGCCCATCCTGCCTCGGCCTCACCAGGGATCCCTCATCTAGGAGCAGAGTTTGCCTCCCCTCGGAGCTGCAGGTGCAGTTACACACAGTGGGTCCTCCTCCAGCAGGGCCTCCCCGAGCCCAGTGTCCTCCACAGAGGATGCTTCTTCACAGAGGGCCACTCCCCTTCCTCGTTACAAATAGAAACTGTGCCTCTTATCCACACCTTTCCACTGAATCAAACAAGGGCTTTGGCTTTCCATCGGGTGGAAAAGAGGCAAAATGGTTCCTCACACCTGTGCTGGCTCTGAGCCGGCTCTGCTCTGAGAGGCATGCACACGGCCAGGAGGACCCAGGTCTGCAGTCTGCGCCTGCCTCCTAGGGCACCCAAGGGATCGGGCCGTGGGGGCCCATCACCCATCCTCTGCTTCCTGCCCTACAGCAGCAGGGGAGACACTTTCCAAATGGAAACTTACATGTCCCAAGTTCTTGGGCTTACCTACTGCCCACCATCATTTGGGGACAAATCACCATTTTATTTTATTTTACCAAATGGATTGACATTTAATTCACATACAATGAAATAGGTCCATTTTAAATGTACAGTTGGATGACTTTTGACTAACGTACACCTGTGTCACCACCACCACCGTGATCAAGCTTCAGGACACCCCCATGACCCCATGCCATTTCTCGTGCCCCTTGGAGTTCTTTTCTAACCCCAGCTCCAGCCTTTTCTGGAACTTTATGCAAATAACATCATACAGTATGAACTCTCAGGTTGACTTCTTTAACTCATCCTCTAAGTTCTAGGTCCCTTTTTAATCCTGAGTAGTTTTCCTGGTATGTATTTGTCAGAATTTTTACCTTGCTGATCCTTTGGCTTGTTTTCAGTTTGGGCTGTTCCTGACTAAGCTGGTACAGACATTCACTGCAGTGTTTGTGTGAACAATTTCATGTTTCTTGGGTCAGTAGTGAGAGTGGAGTTGTTGGGCCACATGCTAAGTGTATGTGTAACTTCACTAGAACTGGGAACTACCATCAGTCATCAGTGGCTCTGCCCCTTTCATATTCTCATCAGCAGTAACTAAAGGCCCCACAGGCTCTGTAGATTTGTCAACACTTGGCGTTGTCAGTCAGTTTAAATCTCTGGGACAAGCTACTTTCTTTTTGTTTGTTTGAGACAGAGTCTCACTTTGTTGTTCTCAGTAGAGTGCTGTAGAGTCACAGCTCACATCAACCTCAAACTCTTGGACTTAAGC